>CM059976.1:76600387-76688111 GCA_030490835.1 Annona cherimola
TTCATTCAAAATATTTCAAGCAACAAAAATTTAATATCTCAAGCAACCTATATAAAATATCCAAATAGAAATTGATATCCAAACAACTTGTTTAAAATATCTCAAGCAAATAATTAATATCCAAACAACCTGTTTATAATGAAAGGAATGCGCGTGCGTACACACATACTCTCTCTTTCTCCTTTTTCTTTTGCATTCGATTTTATTACTTCTATTTTAACTGAACATTGAATATGTGTCTAAATTTGGTTTGAATGAAACTTATTTTGTGATTAAACATATAATCTAAAATTCAACGTGTAAGTTGACTTCCATGTAATCATTGACGTGAGTTTTCTAGATAAATAAATCATTATAAATTCAATGAACAATAAAGCTATCATAAAATATTCAAACATTACTAAATATAAACTTACCGGCATACATCGGTTGGCTGGGGATGCTTTTCCCACGCGAGTGGATTCTCACGTATTTAATTTAGAATAATTAGATGGAAAAAGAAATAGAATAATAAAAAAATGACTAAACATAATAAAAAGGTACAAAAGAAAAATTTGCATGTGATCGAAGCAAAGAAAAAATTAAAATAAAAAAGAAAGAAAACGTCAAAAATACTTAATTTGAAAGAAAGAAAAAGCAGAAAAACCTAAATAAAAACAACCAACAAACAAAAATTAAAAATTAAAAAGGAAAAACTCAAAAATTTTAAAAAAAGAAATGAGTAAAATACAGATGAACGAACAAAAAAAAAACCGATTGGTCAAATGAAAGAGAGAATGTCTCTCTACTGTCGTCCTAAGTATCATTAATGAGCCATATCATGTTACATTACATCACCTTCTCCTCGTACCTTGTCGTAGTGGGCATGTTTAATGCAAAACAAATTGTGTAGATTAAAGTAGCCACCATGAACAATCTACCGTAGCTAGTCATTGGAGATTTTAATGAGGTGTTAAGTGACAGAGAATATTTGAGCAGGTACAGAAGATCAAAATTCAAACTTGTGGCCTTTTGTGAAGCTGTAAATGATTGCTGCCTCCGTGATCTTGGCTATGTCACTGCTCCTTTCACCTAGAAAAATAATAAAAGAGGACAAGACAAGAGTGAAGTTGAGATTTGATAGGGCACTGGCGTCATTAGATTGGATGAGAAGATATCCGTTGGCAAGGATGTTACATCTCTTGATGGCAGCATCGGATCATAGCCCAGCTTTGCCGGAGTTGAATGGGGATGAAAAGATAAGAAAATCAAACTTCAAACTCAAATTCAAATATGAACCCCATTGGGGGAGAGATAAGGAAGCAGACAAGATAGTCCAGGATAGTTGGCTTAAGGATAGAAGGGAAGAATGGATTACGTAGGAAGTTAGAAGAAGGAAGATAACAAAGTGCAGTGAAGAATTAAAAAATGGGCTAGAGAAAAGAAAGAAGGCATAGAGAAGAATTTCAGAAAACAACGTGATATCTTGACAGGGCTGAAAAATATGGTTCCTTCAGACACGAGGGGCAGACAAATAAAGGAATGTGAAGCAATCATAAACCATTTATTGGAGGACAAGGAATTATATTGGAAGCAAGGATATAAAGTAAATTGGCTAAGCTACGGTGATAAAGATACAAATTACTCAGAAAGAAGAAGAAGAAGAAGAAGAAGAAGAAATCACATCGTTTAGTTTCGAAGATGAATAAGATAACATTATAAGGGATCAAAAAAGCAAAGAGAGAATGACTTTTCAGTTCTTCAAGAATTTGTTTGCAGAAGAACCAATTGTGGAATATAATAGTGTGACCGATCAAATTTAATCATGTGTCTCTGAGGTAGAAAACAGAAATCTGATAGCAGGGAGTTGTTAAGACCACGTTTTAACGGGTTATGGGTCAAATACTGAATCTCCAGTTCTTGAGTGGAGAGAATGTTCTCTTTTTTTCATAGTAGATGATTGTATAAGGATTTTTTTTGTGGGAATGAATTGCCTTGGAGACATTTCTTGATCCCAAGATGACTAAGATTTTGTGGAATCTTGAGATTAAGAGGGCCTAGGATTTTCTTTTCTTGTCAAAAAAAATAATTTTAATAGTTGGACACATCCTAACTCATCCCAAATTCCATCTAAAGACTCATGTAGTAGTCTATAACTCAAGTATTGTTTCTCCCTGGTTAGCATTCACCCTTACAAGGTTGCAACCATTCACATTCAAACTCACTCGCGAGTGTGCTTTTGTCAATATTTTAATTCATATCTTTCACCGACAAAAGCTTTGGTTGCAAGTTCAAAGAGGCATGATTGCAGCCATATAAGAGCATGTAAGGGTTAGAATCAAAGCTAGTGTGGGGATTTTGGTGGAAGGTATTAGAAATATGAAGGATTGTCATATGTTTAAAATTGAAAACTATTGTGCTCTTATATATATAAAAAAAAACTATTGTGTTCATATATATATTTTTTAAAAAAAATTTTGTGCTCATAATATAGCCAAATGAGTGTTGTCATGGGAGAGAGGATGGTGAAATCTGGCAGGTGACATGCAGGCATGCATCAGGGATGCATTTTGTAAGGATACTGATCCATTTATTGCATAGAATTTTTGGTGGGGCAATCTTTCCACTTGATTTCTTTCCTCCTGTATAACCGAGGGGATGTGAGAGACTTTTCCTCTATTAATAATAGATCAAACATCACAACTCATTTTTGTATAAAAAAACATCATAACTTATAACTATTCATGACGGCTTAAAAATTACTATTGCAAACCCTACACAAAGCACTAATTCGAGCAACTTTTTTCAACTTTTCTGGAATAATATACGAGCGCGTGCCTCATGCATCATAATTAAAAAGTTCAGATGTCAGTTAAATATTCATCAACTTCAAACGTTATAACATATGAATTATATTCCGCTCTAATGTGGGGTGCGTGGAATTACATGGACGGAAAAGCAAGAAAGGCGAAAAGATCATTCATTATTCGAACATCAACAACAACTGAATATCATTAACTATTCGAACATCAACAACAGTTGAAGAACACTAATTATCTAATATAGATAGATAGTCAGATCCTTATTACATATTTTATAGATAGAAAAATGAGTTGTCAGGATGACCAAACTTTCCCATTCCAAAACCTATAGCTTCCCAGCAGGGTTTGTTAGTGGCATTAAATCCAACTTTACGTGGCTCATACTCTTTGTTGTCATCTTCCCTGACAAGGGCCCCAGAGATAGAGGCTGATACTCCATCTAAGCCTTCTGATGGATAGTGCCCATTTCCCATTGGGCATCCTTAATTGTGCAATGTAAGGGCCATGCCTCCTCCCCAGTTGATTAGCTCTGCTTGATTGAAACCTTTAAATAGAGCAGTTGGCCAGTATCCCATTGGCACGTCGAAGTATTTCACCCACCAATTATTTGACTGTCAGTCCTTCACGCACACATGTAAATACGTTTATAGATACATTTTAGTCTCTAGATTGAATAAATTCATTTGATGAGACAACAACAATAATTATATACTTAATTACTATTACTGTGCTCAGGGCAAACTAAAAAATATTTCTCTTTTACCTTAATTACCAGGTAAATCATGATTTTGAATTCAACTTGAAAACCACGAAAGGTTGAAGTCCGTTGAAGACAGCTCCTAGATAGAGTCTAGAGTTTGATCTTTTCAGTTTAGTCCTTAGTTTCAATAAATTCTTAAAATAGTCCCTTAATACAAAAGATTTATAAATACATACATATTGGGTTTGATACACACATTGGGCTGGCTTTACTCGGCCTAGACCCGATATCTATTTTCACTTTATGCATTCAGGTTTGGGTTGAACTCAGTAACAAACTTTGTAATATCAAGTCAGTTTAAAGTCTGAAATGGTTCGGGCTGGGTTAAGACTTATCCAGACTAGGATAAAAATATAGTTATTTTTTCAAATTAATTCATAAAGTATAAATTTAAAATAATTACATAGAGAATATTTTTGCAATAAAGTTAAGAATTTAAATTTTAAAACAATTATATGAATGACATTTCTACAACAAATTTGAAAATATAAATTTTAAAATAATTATATAGAGGACTTTTCTACAATAAATTTAAAAATATTATATAGAGAACATTTTATAATAAATTTTAAAAATGTAAATTTTAAAATAATTATGTAGAGAATATTTATACAATAAACTTAAAATAAAAAGTTTGGAATAGTGATTTGGTGGCATATTTTGTGATGATGATTGTTGTAGTTTATCATCTAGCCCATGTAAATAGTCCATTGAAACATGTGTCTCAATTAATTAAAAAAGTTGAAATAAATCAGAAGTATGCGTAGGGTCGAGGCCTACTCAAGTTAAGCATGCAATTTCTAGAAATAGCAATCCATCATCAAACATGATCATGTTATGCAATGGCTTCCAACGAGATCTTGACCAACCACTCAACCAAAATCTAGCAATCCAATATTGCAAGCGAAAAATAGAGTTATTTTTTTCATGTGATATACTCTAGGTATAATACGATATTGATGCTCCATTGATACTTTGAATAGAAAATATTCCTTTAAAAGAAAATAAAAATATATGTTCATTTTAATATTTTATTAAGAAAAGATGAATGTAAATAACATTGGTGGCGTCAAAAGAAAAATATATAAATCCATTTCAATCATTTTTTTAATTAAAAATGAAATAAAACCTCATTTATAGTCTTGTATTTTTAAGTCTTTAGTGTCTGCATCGCAAATATGTATATAAATAAGGCCCAGATGTGTATAAATTTTTTTTAAAAAATATAAATAACATGTTTTTAGTTTTCCTATAAATCATCGAATTATGGATGACTATTCATGACCGTTGGGCCTATGTATGTGCTCACTTTTGAAAATGAATATATAACCCATAAAAGTTTTGAATCTCAAATAAGTATATACTGATGTTATCATTCGTGAAGATTTTACGGAACAATTTCTTAAAATAAAATGCCTTGGTGAATGAGAACTTAATTTTATATATTATTTTGGTTTTGAAAAAATGGTTTAGCTTGAAAATTGAATGATTCAGAACAAATGGGGAAGCTATAAGATTATTAGAAATATTGCTTTTATATTACGTTCAACAAAAATTTTCATCAATTTTATTTTAGATATATTGATTTGGGGGCATGATTATATATACAATGATATATTTTAAGCTAGATTACAAAATTTATTTATTTTACCTTATTTTTATTTTTATTTGGTTTTTCTTCACAAATATGTTTTCCTAATTGTATTTAATCTATATATCAAGTTTTGTTATTTTACGATACCTTTATGTATTTATTTTTATTTGAAAAACCAATTTCGAGGGCATTTACAACAGAACTAATTATAAAGATATACTTAGGAAAAATATTAGTAACTAATGTATTAAATGTACTTAGAAAAATACATTTATGAAGAAAAATAAAAAATAGAACTAATTATAAAAATAAACTAATATTTTTTGCCTAAAATACATCATAGTGTATATAATCAAGCTCCATTGACTTGTAGTTAATTAAAAAATTTAGGTTTTTAAAAATAATAGGGTCGTTGGGGAAACTATCATATAGAAGTGTTTTATGTTGTATAGATCTTTTGCCTCAGCAAATATTTGTGCTTACATTTGTGCCCATTGACCTACATGTCCCATCCAAATTGCAAATAGAGCCCAAGCTAAAGGCCTAAAGCAAAACAACAAGCTTTGTAAGTAGAAAAATTGAGATAGGCAGAGCAGCTGGCGGATGGGTCTCTACTCTCTAACCGGTATTAATGTACTCTGGGAGGTTTATATCCAAAAAAAAAAAAAAACAGAAAAAAATACTCTGGGCGAATTAAACTCGGCACTGATGTATAATAAGTATTTTTTAGAAAAACCAGAAAGTGTTGCAATTATAGTTAAAGTATATGAAGTTATTTGTGATTTCTGAAATTATGTGGACATATTTATAACTATAGTCAAATTAAGTGAGCATATTTGCAAATTATCCAATTTTAAAATATACTCATAAATTTTTATTTTAATTCTTGTACACCCATGAATTTTTAAACTTTTTTTTATGTAGCTGCGCCACTAGTAAGAGCAGCAACAGCTGTAAGAATAGTAGTGTTATAAGTATTTTTATCCGCTAGTGGCTTCTTCTTGTACATACAAAAGCAATAAACATCTTTGTTTTTTTTTTTTTTGATAAATAATACCATCGCTTTAAAGAATATAGGAAACTCATTTGGGTACAAATACGTATTTTAAAAATTTTAAATTTTTTTACACAACTATTAGTTAAGTGTATTTAACATACATATATCGTTCTTACCATTTTTTGATATTTTTATATTACTTAAATTTTTTAAAATTGGCATTGTTTTTGTAATTTTGAAATTACTAAAAATGTCATTGATTTTAAAAAAATCCAAAAAAATTTAAATTTTTTTAAAAAGGTAAAAATTGATATACATGTTAAATACATTTAGATTAACAGTTATGTAAAAAATTTCAAAAAATAAAAAATAAGTTAAATGCACTGATTGGATTCCAAAAACATATTAATGTCTTAAACTTTTATCTATTCCGCTTTTAAGATTGACGGTTGTGATCAACTGGCCGATGGACGAAGTATTCAAATGTGGAAAGTTCTGACGGCACTGCATTTCCATATTCAACTGATAGAAGAAGAGCATAACAAGAAGAAATTAAAAATGCATTGTCGCATATTTGCAAATTATCCAATTTTAAAATAAAATTTTATTTTAATTCTTGTACACCCATGAATTTTTAATTTCTTTTTTATGTATCTGCGCCACTAGTAAGAGCAGCAACAACTGTATGAATAGCAGGGAGCGCAATCCTATACACTCGGGTGCATTGAGCCTCAATGCACCCAGGTGTACTACACCTATTTTTTTATTTTTATTTTTGAAATTTTTTTACAGGATGGTTAATCTAGGTTTATTTAACATATGTATCAATTTTTACTATTTTTGGAGACTTTTAGATATTTTTTTATTTTTAAAAATCAGTGGCATTTTTAGTAATTTTAAATTACTAAAAATGCCACTAATTTTTAAAAATATAAAAAAATATCTAAAAATCTCCAAAATTAGTAAAAATTTATACATATGTTAAATAAACATATATTAACAGCTTCATGAAAAAAAAATTTTAAAAAAATAAAAAAAATAGGTATAGTACACCCGGTGCATAGGATTGCGCTCCGAATAAGCAGTGTTATAAGTATTTTTATCTGCTAGTGGCTTCTTCTTGTACATGGAATCCCCAGTTTGCACAAACCGGGAAGACAAGAATAAAAAAAATTATATATTTTTATATATGTTATTAATACGAAGATGTTTCTATGAAACCTCCATTCTATGTAACCCTTTGGACTTCCAATAGTCATATGTTTGATTAAAAATTCATTTTATCTATTGTATTTAACACCACTTATATTATCATGGAAATCCTTTCATTTATCTAATATTCAAGTATATTGGTCTCATTTACAAACATATAAAATCAATATAATAAAATAATTTAATACTAAATATTAATTTTTAAGAAGTATTTTCAATTCCTAAATCATCTAAAATATCATTAATACAGAGATAAATAATTTTATAAAGTATTATTACATTCTAACACATACGTGAACGGATCTAAGAATTTTTCCTAGCCTATGCGCATATTGGATTTGAATAAAACTTAGTCTTATAACCAAGAAAATAATGTTAAATATAATTAATTAATTGAATTTTCTATGGAGCATCAAAATTTTAAAATTTGAGAGGATTACATGGAACCACTTATATGTAACCTAGTTATATAGAAGCGGACGCTATTATAATATAAATGAGCAATTATGTTTTTGGCCCAAAAAATGTATTTGTTTTTATTTTTTATTTTTCTTTTGATAAAATTATTATTTTAGGTATATTTAATTCATACTATAAGTATTATCATTTTCATTTTTACAAGTAAATATAGCTTGTAAGCATGAGGGCGCGAATGCCTTGAGGTAGCTGGTTAGATTGTCCCTCCCATGGTGGGGGTATAAAAGTTTTTCCTCTGGTTGTGAGAGTAGTCTTAGGTTTCTTAATATTGTGAGGATTAAATATGTACTTGTTGGTCCCGAGTTGATGGCAAAACCCAAGAGGGGAGGGGTGAATTGGGTTCTTTAAAAAATTCTTTGGTAAATTAAAGTCTTAACTGTTGGAAACAATGTTCAAAACAAAACAAAATTGACCAAAGCATGAGTTTTGATGATTAACAAAGTCGAATTTGAGTTTAAGTTAAGTACTAATGCATATGTTCAATGTGTTAAGGAAAGCAAGAATTCAAGTCGATTGCCAAGTCGACTTAGACCTCGACTTGGGGTGAAGTCTATACCCAAGTCGACTTCACAAGCGACTTCAAATAACAAAAAGTGGACAGCGTTGAAAATAGAAAACAAACAGGTGAAGTTGCAGTCCAAGTCGACTCCACTTGCGACTTGGGAAGCCAAGTCGCAGACGAAGTCGACTCCATCATCGACTTCAAACGTCAAAGAGTGTCCAGCGTTGAAATGTGGAAATGGACATGGCGAAGTCGCAGGCGAAGTCGACTCCAAGTGCGACTTGGGCGAAGTCGCAGACAAGGTCGACTCCATCCTCGACTTGAGAAAGTTCAAACTTCAGAGATGCAGTTCCAAGCTCATTCCAAGAATCCATTTGAGCTTTCTCAAATCCAAAGTAAGGTGCAAAGACCATTCTCGAGATTAACTTGAGTTTCTTGAAGATTCAAAGCAAAGAGATTCAAGTTCAAGCCAATCCAAGATGAATCAAAGTCAAGCTCTTCAAAGATTGACAAGATCTACAAGTATGAGGAGCCATTCAAGAATCAAAAGGACTAAAGGAAGAAAGCCAAGCAAGATAGAAGCAAATCAAATGAAGATCAAAGCATTTTTTGCAAAGGCCGAGCCAAGTCGCAAACCAAGTCGACTCCAGGATCGACTTGAGTTGAAGTCTGAGGCCAAGTCGACCCAAGACTCGGACTTGGAAATCTGAAGAACTGGAGTCGCACACGAGGTCGACTCCAGGTGCGACTTGGAAGCCAAGTCGCAGGCCAAGTCGACTCCATCTTCGACTTGGAAAATAATGTTCGAATTTTCGAACGTTGGAGATCATTTATTGCACGCCAACCACCTCTACAACGTTCAAATCTTCCTCACTCTATAAAAGGACACTCAAATGAACGTGAAAGAAGATACAAGACACTCATATACACATCACAAAGTCCAAAGAGAGAAAAGAAGTGCAAGAAAGTGTTTTCATTTCCTTTTCTCCATTGTTGAGTGGTCCATATACATTCAAAGGAAGAAAGAGCTTCAAGTTGCAAGCTGCTTCATCGATACTCATCCAAGCTGCTTCTAATTTCTTCCTCGAGCTCAATCTGCCTACACATCTCTGTAAAGTGTAGTTTTTCTTATTTCAAAGTCTTGTTGTATTAACCTTGATTTAGCTTGGGTAGCTAAGATCAAGCGTATGCAAAGTAGTGTGTGATTGGAGTGGGACTCATCACTACTTGTGCAGTGTGTTGTTTATGCCCCCTAGAGCTGGAATCTAGAAGAGAGCATAGGCTCTAAGTTGTATATGCCCCCTAGAGCTTGAATCTAGAAGAGAGCGGAGACTCTAAGTGTATTCAAGGAAATACATAGTGGAATCCAAGTCACAACGGAGTGTGAGCTTGGAAGAGTGGAGTAGGGAAGGTTTGTCCGAACCACTATAAATCTTCTCTTCTGCTTCCTTTTACTGCTTTATCTTAATTGCTCTCTATTTGCTTCTAAAAGGGGATTAATCTTTCAAGGAGTTAAGATTTTTAATTTACAAAAGAATTTTTTAAAGAACCCAATTCACCCCTCCCCTCTTGGGTTTTGCCATCAACTCGGGACCAACATTAACCCCTTGAAAGATTAATCCCCTTTTGAAAGCAAATAGAGAGCAATTAAGATAAAGCAGTAAAAGGAAGCAGAAGACAAGATTTATAGTGGTTCGGGCAAACCTTCCCTACTCCACTCTTCCATGCTCACACTCCGTTGTGACTTGGGTTCCACTATGTATTCTTCGAATACACTTAGAGTCTCCGCTCTCTTCTAGATTCCAGCTCTAGGGGACATACACAACACACAGCACAAATAGGTGATGAGTTCCACTCCAATCACACACTACTTTGCATATACTTGATCTTAGCTACCCAAGCTAAATCAAGTTTAATACAACAAGACTTTGAAATAAGAAAAACTACACTTTACAGAGATGTGTAGGCAGGTTTAGCTCGAGGAAGAAATTGTAGGAGCAGCTTGGATGAGTATCGATGAAGCAGCTTGCAATTTGAAGCTCTTTCTTCCTTTGAATGTATATGGACCACTCAAATATGGAGAAAAAGAAATAGAAACTCTTTCTTGCACTTCTTTTTTCTCATTGGACTTTGTAATGTGTATAGTAGTGTATATGAGAGTCTTGTATATGCTTTCACGTTCATTTGAGTGTCCTTTTATAGAGTGAGGAAGATTTGAACGTTGTAGAGGTGGTTGGCGCGCAATAAATGATCTCCAACGTTCAAAAATTCGAACATTATTTTCCAAGTCGAAGATGGAGTCGACTTGGCCTGCGACTTGGCTTCCAAGTCGCACCTGGAGTCGACCTCGTGTGCGACTCCAGTTCTTCAGATTCCCAAGTCTGAGTCTTGGGTCGACTTGGCCTCAGACTTCAACTCAAGTCGATCCTGGAGTCGACTTGGGTTGCGACTTGGCTCGGCCTTTGTTAAAAATGCTTTGATCTTCATTTGATTTGATTCTATCTTGCTTGGCTTTCTTCCTTTAGTCCTTTTGATTCTTTAATGGCTCCTCATACTTGTAGATCTTGTGATTCTTGAAGAGCTTGTCCTTGATTCATCTTGGATTGGCTTGAATCTTGTGATTCTGAGGAGAGTTTGATTCTTGCATGATTGATTCATGCACCTTGATTTGCATCTGACTCATTTGATCTTTAAGACTTGAATATTTGAAACATACTTGTATCTTTGCCTTGGACTTGATAGACTTGATTTGATCTTAAACATGAATCCTTGCTTTGAACTTGAAAAACTCAAGTTAATCTTGAGAATAGTCTTTTCACCTTACTTTGGATTTGAGAAAGTTCAAATAGATTCTTGGAATAAGCTTGGAACTGCATTTTTGAAGTTTGAACTTCTCAAGTCGAGGATGGAGTCGACCTTGTTTGCGACTTCGCCCAAGTCGCACCTGGAGTCGACTTCGTCTGCGACTTGGGCATCTTTGTGCCCCAAAATCAGGTTTGGACAGTTTTTTCTCGACTGAAGTCGACAGTGAGGTCGACGAAGCCAAGTCGCAAGTGGAGTCGACTTAGCCTGCGACTTCACCTGCTATTCTTCCAGTTTTGATTTTTCCTTTGAAGTTCTGTTTCAAGTCGATAATGGAGTCGACTTTGGGATCGACTTCACCCTAAGTCGAAGTCCAAGTCGACTTGGGGATCGACTTGACTATTTCAGTTCCTTAAAACATTTGGCAAACTCATTAGTATACTTGATATACTCAAATTAGTCTTTGTTAATCATCAAAACTCATGCTTTGGTCAATTTTATTTTGTTTTAAACATTGTTTCCAACAATCTCCCCCTTTTTGATGATTGACAAAACTAAATTGAGCTTGTACCTTTCAAGATAATCACATTCATATAAACTTCAAAAACAGAATATGATATTTCAAAACAGAACATAACTTTCATAAAGCAAACATTCAAATCACATATCAATCATAAGACACATATTTGAGCATAAGCAAGTTTCATATATCATTCATGTTTTCAGTTTTCAATGTAAAGCAAAAATGAAACCTAGATACAAACTACCCGACCCAAAACTCAAAAAAAAACTCTACTCAATTCCTATTTTATCTCTCCCTTTTTGTCAATCTATCAAAAATTTGTCAATTCTCAAAGATTTTGTGAATTGAAATTGAGAGATGGGATATGAGATAGGTTTGATGGGACGGTTATGGGCTGATGAGTATAAGGAAGAAGCTTGAGCGGGAGTGGGTTCTCGATGAACTGAACCCGATTCGAAGGGATCAAGTTCAGGCATGGGTCGCTTCTTGTGACGGCCTGAGGCGAGGTGGTATCGAATGGTACGCATTTCCCGATCGATTCGATCTTGTCGGGAATGCATATCATTGATAGCATTCAAGACCTCAGTCACAAGACTAGTCATCCTATCCTCTTGATGACCCATTTCTTCCCGAAGAGCCGAAATCTCTTCTTTAATGCTCTGAAGCGTGGCCTCTTGAGATGATGTAGGAGGCGCTCGTTCGGGTGCAGCAGATCCTTGAGGTGAGTAGGATCCGTGCGTCGCGGGAGATGCGGGCTCCGCTTGAGCAGGTGGTGCTTCGGGAGGTTGCTCCCCCTCAGACTGTGCGTGGTCCTCTTGCTCTCGGGCTGGCTCGCCTAGCTTTTCCCGTATTCTGTCTTCTCTGAATTGCTCCAGGTTTATCTTCATGCGTTGGAGCAGTGCCTTGTTAATGACATTTGTTGTTTTGGGAACTTCAAAGGGTTCCCCTTCAATATCCACCTCTAGGCGCTCTAGGATCTTCGTGATCCAACTCCCGTAGGGTAGTACTCCTCTCGGGTTATCCTTTTTATACGCCAAGGCTTCGAGAAAGAGTCTAGGAAGACTGATCTTTACTTTATTGACCAATTTCCATAAGATCATTGCTTCCTGTGGATTGAGTTGATTCCTTCCGCCTCCTTTTGGATAGATGCAGTGCGCAATGAGCAGACGAAGGACTCGCAGCCGAGGAGAAAGGTCCATATAGTGCAGGAATTTGGTGCCTGCATGGTACTTGTTGCTCTTGGTCAGCTCATTATAGATCTTCTCCATTGTAAGATCTTTGGGTAGCCTTTCTTCTTCAAATGGAACTCTAAGAATTCTCCCGATTCTCTTTATGGCTTCATTCTGATCTGGATTAGCCATAGTTCCAAAATACATTTCTGATCCTTTGACATAAGTCGAGAACTTGGTGTCATCCCATAGGTAGTAGAACAGCCTGGTTAAGTCGGGATAGACCCTTTCTTCTGACTTCAACAGCTGTGTCCATCCTTGAAAATCTAGCAACTCTTCTATATCGAATTCATAATCGCTAAGAAATTTGAAATCGATTATTTTCGGGATGAATACCTTTCTCTCGTAGAAAAGCTTGTAGAAGCGACTATGTTGGAGCTCGGTTTTGAAGTATGTTGTGGGCATTTTCAAGACTTGCCCTTTTGTGATTGGAATTCTTGCTGAGTTTGAGCTTTGAGGTAGACTTTCCGACCTCGGAGATCGATCAGATGATTGGGTAGTGGTTTGAAATCTAACCCTTCTACCCATTGAGGTTGAGGGTTCCTCCCTTGCTCGCTTAGCCGATATCCTCTGTCTCCTAGGAATTTCTTCTTCTGTGTTGGACTGGGAAGGTCTAGGCACTGGTCTTTGGTTTGGTTTGGAGACAGCTAGCTTTGGGAGTCTAGCTTTTGGTGCCATTTTGGTTTGGGAGATATAGTAACTGAGAGATGGGAAGAAAGAGGTCTGAAGTTGAGAGGGAAGATGAGAATAGAGAGAACTGAAAGAGAGAGCTGAGATCAGAGAGAGTATGAGAGGAAGAGAGAAACTTAGAACGGCTGTTCACCGGAGATTTGCTGGAACAAAGAGGTTGCCGAAAACAGGGAGAAACGGAGAGAGAGATGGTTGGCCGAAAAGAGAAGTTGCTGCAAAGGGAATGGCTAGCCGGAGGAAGAAAGAGAGACTGAGAAAAAAAAAACGTCGGAGAGGAAAGGGAAAACAGGGGAGATTTTTTGTCGCCGGAGAAGAGAAGATCAGGGGAGTCGGAGAAAAAGGAATCGCTGGAGAGGGAGAAAGGAAAACAGATAGGCGGGAAATGGAGAACGAAGAAGAGAGAGGAGAAGAAAAGGGAGAGGAATCCGGATGGTCGCGCGCTCGCAGAGTCGACTTGCCCTAGGCGAAGTCGACTTCGGTCTCTCAGAGTCGACTTCGCCTAATGCGGAGTCGACTTCGCTATACAAGCGGAGTCGACTTCACTTTCCCAAGTCGACTTGGCGGAGTCGACTTGGCTCCCATGGAGTCGACTTGACCCATCGACTTGACCTTTTCAGATTTTTAGTTTCTTGTTTAATTTTCCTAATTTAGCTCTATCATTCCCATATCATTCCTAATCTTACAAAATGATTCCTTGGCTAGTGGTTTGGTAAAGATATCAACAATTTGGTCTTCTGTTTTCACATATTCTAAACGAATATCATGGTTTTCAACATGTTCTCTAATGAAATGGTGTCTTACATCAATATGCTTGGTTCTTGAATGCAGTACGGGATTCTTAGTCAGACAAATTGCACTTGTATTATCACATCTAATAGGAATATCAAAATAATCAATATCATAATCTTTCAATTGCTGTTTCATCCAAAGTAATTGGGCACAACAACTACCGGCGGCTATGTATTCGGCTTCCGCAGTGGATAGAGCAACGCTTGTTTGTTTTCTTGAGTGCCATGAAACTAACATATGTCCTAGAAACTGACAAGTTCCACTAGTACTCTTTCTATCTACCTTATAGCCAGCAAAATCCGCATCCGAATAGCCGATTAAATCAAAGGTTGACCCCTTTGGATACCATAGTCCAAAATTGGTAGTTTTTGTTAAATATTTAAAAATCCTTTTTACAGCAAGTAGATATGATTCTTTAGGACATGCTTAAAATCTAGAGCACATACAAACACTGAATAGAATATCAGGTCTAGAAGCAGTTAAATATAGCAAAGATCCTATCATGCTTCTATAAAGCTTTTGATCGATACTTTTACCGTTTTCATCCGTGTCGATCTTGATTGTAGGGCTCATTGGACTATTTGCCCCTTTGTTGTTTTGCATTCCAAATTTCTTGAGCATTTCTTTGACATACTTGGACTGGTTTAGAAATATCCCTTCACTTTGTTGCTTGATTTGCAGTCCAAGGAAGAAATTTAATTCTCCCATCATGCTTATTTCGAATTCGCTCTGCATAATCTTAGAAAATTCTTGGCATAGATTTTCGTCAGTAGCACCAAATATTATATCATCTACATAAATTTGTACAATTAAAATATTTTTATTTTTATATTTAATGAACAAAGTAGTATCAACTTTTCCTCTTTGAAACTCATGATCAATTAAAAATTTATTCAACCTTTCATACCAAGCTCTTGGAGCTTGTTTTAATCCATATAACGCTTTGGTCAATTTATAAACATATTTCGATTGATCCTTTTCTTCAAATCCTGGGGGTTGTTCAACATACACTTCTTCATTCAAATATCCGTTCAGAAATGCACTTTTTACATCCATTTGGAACAATTTGAAATTCATATGAGAAGCAAATGCTAGTAAAATACGTATGGCTTCTAATCTAGCCACGGTGCATATGATTCTTCAAAATCAATTCCTTCTTCCTGTGAATACCCTTTGGCTACTAATCTAGCCTTGTTTCTAATTACAAGTCTGCTTTCGTCCAATTTGTTTCTAAATATCCATTTGGTACCAATAATGGTATGACTATTTGGTCTAGAAACTAAATGTCATACATCATTTCTTTCAAATTGATTTAGCTCTTCTTGCATTGCAATAACCCAGCTTTCATCATTAAGAGCTTGTTCAATGGTAGTTGGTTCGATCTTGGACACAAAAGCATATTGTCCACAAATATTTTTCTTTGATCTTCTAGTTTTTACTCCTTCATACACATTTCCAATGACTTGCTCAATTGGATGGGCATTTTTGAACTTTAAATCAGTTGAAGGTTTGTAAGAGTCATTACCTTCACTTACCTCTTCCTCCATGAGATTTTCTGGCTTGAGCTCGATTTTCTTTGGTTGTTCTTTTCCTTTTGTTTCATCTGCATCACTTAATTCATCCTCCTTTCTCGGAGTTTGGTTAAATTCATCAAATACAACATGTATGGATTCTTCTACAACTTGGTTTCGTTTATTGAATACTCTATATGCTTTGCTATTTGATGAGTAACCAAGGAATATTGCCTCATCACTTTTAGCATCTAGTTTTCCCAAATTAGTTTTTCCATTGTTCAAAACATAGCATGTGCATCCAAAAGCATGAAAATAAGAGATATTTGGTTTTCTTCCTTTCCATAGCTCATATGGGGTCTTTTTCAAGATTGCTCTAATGGTAACTCAATTCAAAACATGACAAACTGTACTTACAGCTTCACCCCAAAATTTCTTGGATAGTTTGCTCTCATTTAGCATTGTTCTAGCCATCTCTTGTATAGTTCTGTTTTTCCTTTCAACTACTCCATTTTGTTGTGGAGTTCTTGGTGCAGAAAATGTGTGATGAATTCCTTTTTTATTACAAAATTCTATGAATCGTTTGTTTTCGAATTCACCACCATGATCGCTTCTTATGGTTACAATTGTACTTTGTTTTTCATTTTGCACCAAATTTACAAAGGTTGCAAACATAGAGAAGGCTTCATCTTTGCTAGCTAAGAGAATTATCCATGTAAATCTTGAAAAATCATCAACAATCACAAATACGTATCTCTTTCCACCAATGGTTAGAATGTCGGATGACCCGTATAGATCCATGTGTAGCAATTCAAGTGGCCTAGTAGTGGAAATTTCCTTTTTGGTAGAGAAAGGCATCTTGGGTTGTTTTGATAATTGACATGCATTGCAAATTTTATCCTTGTCATATTTCAATCTTAGTAATCCTTCTACCAAACTCTTTTTCCATAGGGTCTTTATATTTCTCATGTTTTATGTCCAAGCCTTTTATGCCAAACCCATGGATCATTATCAATGGCCATTAGACATTGACCATTTAGTTCATCTAGTGAAACCAAATATACATTTCCATGTCTTTTTCCACTAAACATGATATGTTCTCCATCAAATACATTACATATAGATGATTCAAACATAACTTTATATCCTTTGTCACATAATTGACTAATGCTCATTAGATTGTGTTTGAGTCCTTCAACAAACAAAACATCTTCCATGCATGCATTTGAACTACTATGTATTTTTCCTTTACCTTTAATTTTACCTTTTTCATTATTACCAAAGGCAACTGTTCCATCGTTGCAAGGCGTAAGTTTATGAAATAGACTTCTTTCTCCGGTCATATGCCTTGAACAACCGCTATCCATGAACCATACATTATTTGCCTTTGCCTTAAAACATGTCTGAAAAATAAACAAGTAAATCTTATCTCTTTGGTACCCATTTTATGGGTCCATTTGGGTTAGTAAAATAATTCAATCTTTGTAGTTCTAACTTTGAAAGCCCAAATCTTGTGTTCCTTGGAACCCAAACTAATTTTGCACCATGATCATACAGTTTCTTAAGGTTACATTTATAGATTGTATGACCCATTTTATTGCAAAAATTGCAAGCCATAGGTAATATTGGAGTAGGCCTCCAAGTATCTAATGGTTCAAACGTTGGCCTTCTAGTCCACATAAAATTTTTCTTTTGTGGCTTGTATATAGGTGCAATTTTGGTTTGATATTTCCCAAGCATTGGCACATTCGATTCACCACTTTCTTTTTGCACAAATGTATAGTAACCAAGACCTCTTTTATTTGTTTAAGAGGTCATATTCAGAAACATCTTTACATTTTCTCCTGGATTAGAGAACTTAGCTAATGATTCATTTAATGATCCGTTCTCCTTTTTTAGCAAATCATATTCATCTTTCAACTTTTCTAATTTTTCTGCAAGTTTACCATTTACAATTATTACTGCATCACATTGTCTTTTCTTAATTGTAAACTTGCTTCCTAATTTTTTCATTTCTTCATATAATGAATCATATGCAATTTGTAGTTTTTCTAATTCAGCACATTTGAGGCATTCTTGAAAAGAAGAATAACTTGATTGAGAATGGAAAGGTTTGGAACTTACCTCTTCATTGCTTGTGCACTTTGTTGAGATGGTTTGTTCTTCTTGTTCGATTTGCGCCATGTAACATATTCTCGCACAATCTTCCGCCTCGATTTCGTCGGTTGAAGAGCTACTCGTTGTAGATTCCTCGTCATTCACGTACATGCCTCTTCCTTTATTTCTTTGGAATCTTGTGTTGTCCCCTCGATCTTTTCTTTGTTCTTTTGCCTTGCTTTCTTCGGAAATTGGACATCGAGCTTGCATGTGACCCGAACCGCCGTATCGGTAACATTTGGTTGGTTCTTTCTTTTTCTCTCTAGAATTTCTATCTTTGAAACTTCTAAAATTTCTGCCTTTCCTCACAAATTTTCTGAATCGTTTTGTGAGTAGGGCAATCTCATCGTCATTTTGAGAGGATGAGGTGTCGTCTGTATCTTGTGCGGCTTTCAAGGCAATTGCTCTTTTGCCTTTGTGATGATCTTCATTTCTTTTCTTAATTAGCTCATGTGACATTAATGAGCTAATTAGGTTTTCTAGCTTCAATGTGTTGAGGTTCTTGGCTTCTTCTATCGCAGTAATCTTTGGAGTCCAAGATTCCGGTAGAGCTCTCAAAATCTTCATAACCTGCTCAGATTCAGATATAGCCTTTCCAAGACCTTTTAAAGCATTAGTAATTTTTGAGAATCTAGCAAACATTTCAGAAATATTTTCTGTTTCTAGCATTCTAAAGTTTTCTAGTTCTCCAATCAAAATATTTCTTCTCGTCCCTTGGACTTGAGAAGTTCCTTCATAAATGGAGGTTAACGTATCCCATATCTTTTTGGCGGTTAAACAAGAGGATACTCTATCATATTCAGAAGCAGTAAGAGCACAGAATAGTGAGTTCATAGCTTTGGCATTGCTCTTTACAATTCTTACTTCCTCATCGGTCCATTTGGAAGCTCTTTCGTCGGTAGGCAAGGTTACTCTATCTTGGATTGCAATCCAAGAATCCATGTCGGTAGCCATGATGAGTTGCTTCATACGAAGCTTCCAATATCCAAAATTATTCCCATCAAACAATGGTGGCCTTGTAAAGGATTGACCTTCAGCAAATGCGGGAACGGAAGTAGATTGGGATGCCATATCGATAAGATCTCTTTGGTAAACTCAAAGACCTGCTTTGATACCACTTGTTGGTCCCGAGTTGATGGCAAAACCCAAGAGGGGAGGGGTGAATTGGGTTCTTTAAAAAATTCTTTGGTAAATTAAAGTCTTAACCCCTTGAAAGATTAATCCCCTTTTGAAAGCAAATAGAGAGCAAGTAAGATAAAGCAGTAAAAGGAAGCAGAAGACAAGATTTATAGTGGTTCGGGCAAACCTTCCCTACTCCACTCTTCCAAGCTCACACTCCGTTGTAACTTGGGTTCCACTATGTATTCCTCGAATACACTTAGAGTCTCCGCTCTCTTCTAGATTCCAGTTCTAGGGGGCATACACAACACACAGCACAAGTAGGTGATGAGTTTCACTCCAATCACACACTACTTCGCATATACTTGATCTTAGCTACCTAAGCTAAATCAAGTTTAATACAACAAGACTTTGAAATAAGAAAAACTACACTTTACAGAGATGTGTAGGCAGGTTTAGCTCGAGGAAGAAATTGTAGGAGCAGCTTGGATGAGTATCGATGAAGCAGCTTGCAATTTGAAGCTCTTTCTTCCTTTGAATGTATATGGACCACTCAAATATGGAGAAAAAGAAATAGAAACTCTTTCTTGCACTTCTTTTCTCTCCTTGGACTTTGTAATGTGTATAGTAGTGTATATGAGAGTCTTGTATATGCTTTCACGTTCATTTGAGTGTCCTTTTATAGAGTGAGGAAGATTTGAACGTTGTAGAGGTGGTTGGCGCGCAATAAATGATCTCCAACGTTCAAAAATTCGAACATTATTTTCCAAGTCGAAGATGGAGTCGACTTGGCCTGCGACTTGGCTTCCAAGTCGCACCTGGAGTCGACCTCGTGTGCGACTCCAGTTCTTCAGATTCCCAAGTCTGAGTCTTGGGTCGACTTGGCCTCAGACTTCAACTCAAGTCGATCCTAGAGTCGACTTGGGTTGCAACTTGGCTCGGCCTTTGTTAAAAATGCTTTGATCTTCATTTGATTTGCTTCTATCTTGCTTGGCTTTCTTCCTTTAGTCCTTTTGATTCTTGAATGACTCCTCATACTTGTAGATCTTGTGATTCTTGAAGAGCTTGTCCTTGATTCATCTTGGATTGGCTTGAATCTTGTGATTCTGAGGAGAGTTTGATTCTTGCATGATTGATTCATGCACCTTGCTTTGCATCTGACTCATTTGATCTTTAAGACTTGAATATTTGAAACATACTTGTATCTTTGCCTTGGACTTGATAGACTTGATTTGATCTTAAACATGAATCCTTGCTTTGAACTTGAAAAACTCAAGTTAATCTTGAGAATAGTCTTTGCACCTTACTTTGGATTTGAGAAAGTTCAAATAGATTCTTGGAATAAGCTTGGAACTGCATTTTTGAAGTTTGAACTTCTCAAGTCGAGGATGGAGTCGACCTTGTTTGCGACTTCGCCCAAGTCGCACCTGGAGTCGACTTCGTCTGCGACTTGGGCATCTTTGTGCCCCAAAATCAGGTCTGGACAGTTTTTTCTCGACTGAAGTCGACAGTGAGGTCGACTTCATTTGCGACTTGGCTTCCCAAGTCGCAAGTGGAGTCGACTTAGCCTGCGACTTCACCTGCTATTCTTCCAGTTTTGATTTTGCCTTTGAAGTTCTGTTTCAAGCCGATAATGGAATCGACTTTGGGATCGACTTCACCCTAAGTCGAAGTCCAAGTCGACTTGGGGATCGACTTGACTATTTCAGTTCCTTAAAATATTTGGCAAACTCATTAGTATACTTGATATACTCAAATTAGTCTTTGTTAATCATCAAAACTCATGCTTTGGTCAATTTTGTTTTGTTTTAAACATTGTTTCCAACAGTACTAATTTGTAATATTTGATGGCTCCAAAAAAAACTACAAAAGTCAAAAAAACTAAACATCTTAACTCATTTATTTAGGTATATGATTGATTTTTAGAAGTACGTATAACCATAGATATAAGATGTGTTTAGAAAGTAATAAAAATTTTAGTTGAATTTTTTTTTAAAAAAGTAATATAAATTACTTATTTTTAAATCAAATTCATTCATTATATTTAACATAATAAAATAATCTATAACAGAAAATTAAGATAAAATATTCATGGAAATAATATTTTAATTATTAAAAACTTCTATAGATAATCGAAATTTAATTTTATAATGTTAAATTTAAATAAAATGCAAAAAAATAATTTAGGTATTAAAAATAAATGATGTATAATACACTTTGTGAAGTGCAACATAATATAACTTGTGCACCGTAAGATCCTCCCCACACATGACCTCACCTCAACGAAAGGCGATGCGGGGAAAGAGAATAATGGAACAGAGAATTGGGTTTGGTAGGATGCATTGCAACGGATCGTGTGGACACGCATCCCATCAAAATTTATTCTAAAATTGTTATTGATTTTAAAAAAATAAAAAAATTGAGTTCATTTCAAGCCTAAATACATAAAATCAAGCTCATTTCTTTTCTAGTTATGCCTAAGTGCATCATGTGCTCTTAGGCTAAATACACATAAGTTCATTTCATTTATTTTTTTGAATTTTTTTTATACAATTGTAATCTAGGTGTATTTAATATATGTATCAATTCTTACCATTTTTGAAAATTTTTAAATTTTTTTAATTTTTAAAAATCAGCAGTATTTTTAGTAATCTCAAGTGCATACAATTGCACAAAATCAGATTCCTTTCTTTTCCATACAAAGTCAATAAACACCTTTGCTTTTTTTTTTTTGATACATAACACCCTCGCTTTAAAGAATATAGGAAACACATTTGGGTACAAATACTTATTTTTTGAAATTTTAATTTTATTACACAACTGTTAATTAAGTGTATTTAACATACATATATCGCTCTTACCATTTTTGGATATTTTTATATTATTTGAATTTTTTAAAATTGGCACTGTTTTTTTAATTTTGAAATTACTAAAAATGTCATCGATTTTAAAAAAATCAAAAAAAATTTAAATTTTTTTTAAAATGGTAAAAATTGATACACATGTTAAATATATTTAGATTAACAGTTATGTAAAAAATTTCAAAAAATAAAAAATAAGTTAAATGCACTAATCGGATTCCAAAAACATATTAATGTCTTAAACTTTTATCTATTCTGCTTTAAGATTGACAGTTGTGATCAACTGGCTGATGGACCAAGTATTCAAATGTGGAAAGTTCTGACAGCACAGCATTTCCATATTCAACTGATAGACGAAGACCATAACAATAAGAAATTAAAAATGCATTGCCGCAGGTAGGGAATAGGGAATTTGATACACCTCCATAGAAGTGCACATCCGCTCACATGCAGGCGGCTCTCCCGTACAAAATATCTTTTTTTTTAGTTATTTGGGGGCACCTGTACGAAATCATCGATCACGTGGGCTCGACTCTCGTGCATGAATCTTCTTTATAGCTGTCGTAAAAAATTGCACTGTCGCCACCTTTCCTTTTTTTTTTTTGGTTTTCGTTTTCCGGTGAGGGGTAACAAAGGGCACATTTGGTAACCTGAGGTGTGAGAATCCAGAACGGAGTTCCCACCATCTTATTAGGATTTCCTTCGAATTTTTTTTAAAATTTTTAAATTTTTTTCTAAAAAGTTTTTTTTTTGCAAATATATCTGTAATATTTGACTAATATTGCATTTGTATCCCTAAGTTTGTCAATATTGTAAATATGCTCACAAAATTTGTATGAAATTACAAGCGCATCCATTTTATTATGATATAGTTAACTTTTTTTTATAAAATAACGATAATACTTTTTAAGCCAAGTGATACACTTACCATTTTTGCAAATATTATAAGCATATATGATCGGCAACATAATACCAACTTACATCAATTACCCTTTCGAAGCTGACGAAACTAGGATGTCAATAACTGACAAATTTCTTAGAGATTGTGCTGCGACTTTCTTGCTTGTGGGATTAGGTGAGAGTGAGAGAATATTTTAGAAATTGTGTTATTGTTTTGAAATAATAAAGGTAAAAGTGAAATTAATTAGTTAGTCATAAGGAAAAATAATTAGAATATAAAAATAAAGTTGAAAAATCAGGGTTGTCCAATTCATTTGTCTGGAAATATATATATATATGATGTCATAATGTGACACTTCAGACTCAAAAACAATATTTGCTCCCTAGATTTGGGCTTTGTAGTTATTTTTCAAGACCCATCACATGTTAGGCTCAATTTAAATTATGACAAAAGCATAAAAAGGGAAAACAATCTAATAATTTGAGTTAAAATAATAAACCAAAACAATCCAATATTGATAAATGTTCTTCAAAATTATTACAATCCATAATCAACTTCGAAACTCAAATAAATAATAAAATAAAATGCGAGCTCCACAAACTTCTTGATTTAAGTTCAAAACTAAAATAAACAATAAAATAAAATGCATGCTCCATAAAGTTCGCCACAGAGTCATAACAACCTACCTACTACATTATCTATAAGACCATTAAAATACTAGAAGTGAGTAAAAACTGAGTGAAAAATAAAATGTATAATGAATATATTATGCATTTTAAAGCAACTTGAAATGCAATAGGCCTATATACTTTTTTAATTATCTCAGAAATGTAGATTAGTTAATTTATCTACTAAATTAATATATAAAATGTATGAAATTTTATCTTAAGTGGCTACAAACTAATGATTTAATACTTCATATGGGGCTATCCGCCAAAATATGCTAATAATAACTTATGATGATAAATCTAACATACGCATCATATTAAAAACATTAAAAAACATGAAAATTGACTATTTAATCATCCATATCAAAGTTCTGAGAGAAAAAGATATGAATAAAATAAATCAGACTACTCAGTGTGGGCCACATGGCACACTGGCTTATTAGGCCTTCTCCTGTACAGGCTTGTGGGCCGCCATTGAGACTTCTGACTGGGCTCGAGTTTTCCTGCCCACTGCCAGAGACCACTCTGTTGGGTTTGTAAGGTCCCACTCATTGGAATATCTGATGGTCATGATCCAGTGTCTACATGGCCCAACGAAATTTCTAGGCCTACTCAAACAAGGCCAGTGCCAAAGGAAAGAGCTTTTTGCAATTTACTCTTACTTGGACTTCTTTACAATTCCGTCTGCTGGGAGGAACTTTTTTCAAAACTATGAAAAAAGCCAGAAAATTTAGACGATTCTTCTCCTTTTTCTCTGGTGGGTGCCGTAGTAGTATATGCACCCCCTAAACTTCCAGTTTCAAAATTTTAAAAACTAGAAAAATTATTTTAAGCTTATATTTTATTAATATAGGTCCAATTTGAGAAATAATAGTAAATATTTGTGGATTTAATGATCTTGAAAAAGATCTCATTCTTATGACTACCATTTAACACAAAAAATTATAAATCTATGCATCAAGACTCTATGCATAGAAAATTTAGAATTTCACAATTAAAATTCTCAAATTTCTAATTACAGTAAACTATAAATTTTTCATAGAAAATTAAATAAATTTCTATGAAACTTCTTGGCAACAAATAAAATGTATCTACCGACCTTGCTTGTAAAAAAAAAAAAAATCTCTTCTTTTTTTTTTCCCTTTTTCTACACTTGTCAAAAAAATTTTGTCTCACTTGAAGTCTCAAACCAAATCCTCTCTCTTTGCTTGTCTTTCTCTCATATTTTATAACCCTACCAACATAACTCCTCTACCGGATATGAAGTATAACGCAAGAGACTTCCCTGTAACACATTATTTTTAGAACATAATATTACACATACCATCCCATCCTACACTCGTTAATTCCCAAACGTCCCTTATTGTTTAAAAGTTTTATTTATAAAGAAATAAGCCTTATATATGCATCGCTGGGGTTATTGTGGTGGTTTCAGATCTCGAGTGCTGGTCTAGTGGCCCGGGTGCACTTAGATTCAGTGCAACAAGGTATATAAATTTATTTTTATTTTTGAAAATTTTTTATATAACTATTAATCAAAGTGTATTTAACCTGTATATCAAGTTTTACTATTTTTAGAGAATTGTAGGTTTTTTGAATTTTTTAAAATCAATGAATTTTTTGTAATTTACAAATTATGAAAATGCTATTGATTTAAACAATTCACGAAATATCTATAAATTTCAGAAAATGCTAAAACTTGATACACATGTTAAATATGCTTAAGTTAACAGTTGTATAAAATTTTTAAAAATAAGCTAAATACACCATGGTGTACAGAGGCTAAGTGCACTTGAGTGCATTTAAAAATATTTCTTAGATCTTAGCTGATAAATAAATAAATTATCTATTAATATATTAATCTTAATATCCCGCGCCCTGTGCACTCTCCTAAAATTTTCATTTATATAAATATATAATTTATATTAATTCAAGCACACGATATAATGATATATTTTCATCATCCACGCGAAAATAATATTCACATCCAACCAAAGGGGGATACCTTAACCCTACTCCTAGGCGTACATAAAGGCTATCTGCATGGACCTCCTGACCTTCTAACATTACTACCAATTAGGGGTGCAACTCGGGTCGGTTTAGTTCGGGTAGTGGTCTACCCTGCCCATACCTTATTTGTAAAAGGCATACCCTACCCTACTCATTTGTCGGTTCGGTTCCTAGTATACCCTACCCTACCTATTACCCATAGGGTCGGTTCTGGTTTCAGTTCCTTTAATACTTAAACACAATATTTTTTAAAAAATTTCTATGTTATTTAAATAATGTAAAATAATACTCATTTGTGTCTTAAAATAATATGTACGTATATTATTGTTTATATTATTATATAAAAATATGAAATATAGACCATAATGACCTAATCATTAAAACGATTAATATATTATAATCATAAGTCAGAAGCGTATTTATAAGAGTGTTTCGGAAGTCAATGACGTATATATAAATTCATTTAAATTTATACTTTATAAAGTACAAAATTCATTTAAACTTTAATTTATTAAAATATATGTGCACATAAGATGTTAAAGATAAAACATAATGCATACTATATATTTATATATTATACATATATATAATTATGCACCTAATTAATTACTTATATGAGTACCTATGTGGGTCGGTTCTCGGTACCCAACGTATCTACCCTACCCGTACCTTATTAAGGAGATGAGTAATAATTTTTACCCTACCCATAGCCATGGGTAATATTTTCTACCCTACCCTACCCAAATTAGGGTCGGGTCGGTGGGTACTCATGGGTACCCTACCCAAGTTGCACTCCTACTACCAATATATAAAATTTTATAATATACATCTCTAATGTGGACTCTTTTGAGTAACATTGAAATGATAAGAAATTTGAAAAATAAAAATAAAAATATCATCGTGCATTTTGTTAATTTTTATTTTATAAAATAAATCTGAAAAATGATCAGATTTCACAATGATGATGTAAAGTCGTCATATGTATAAGATATTTTTTCAAAAAAAAAAAATTTATACGTTTCCCAGTGAAGACTCAAATCTTGTTTGTTGGCAGAATTTATTTGCTTTGGGTACGAATGTAAGGACAGAAATTAATAGCTTTTTAGAACTGTATGATTGTCATGAAAAGTTCTGATTTCTTGCTGTTTACCGCACCGGGATTAGCTGCGTGCTTTTTAAAAAAAAAAAAAAAAAATCCGCACTCGTTCCACTTAAATAACTTAATATAAATTTAAAATTTTTTTAAGATATATGTAGAATTTTGAAAATTTCGAAATCAGCAAAAATGAAAAAAATTCTCATGCGCAAACGATTGAGAATTTTCCTTTTTTAACTGTAAAAAAGTTTTAAAAATCTAATCTAAACATCTCTAAAAACATTAAAAAATTCGTATTTTTTTCAAAAAGCATATCACTCATCCTGAATACTGATCCTTGGCAGCAAGAAATCACAACTCCGAATTCAAAAATTGAAAATTAGTTATTTTCATCGAAATTAAGTGCCCGAATGATTCTTAGGATGATTTAAATAAGTTTGGCAAAAATTGTCTTAACAGTGTCTTAAACTTACTTGTTCTAGTTATTCTCTTTTGAGATAATTCCTCTTATATCCATAACAATTGCACATAATTCTTAATATACTTACAATATTTTATAAATTTTTTTTATATCCATAACATTTCACCATAAATTCCTCCATAATCGCGCCGTTAAAACCACCGTTATCTATCTCATTGAAAAGACGATTTTGCCTTTTTTAATTTTTTTAATTAAAATAAATCGACCTTAATATGACTTTCAAGTTATTTAATATTTTATATTAATAATTTACTACCATCAATTGAGTCATGTTAAAGTTAAATTATTTCAAGTAAAAAATTTTAAATCGGCAAAATCGTCTTTTCAATGGAGTAGATACGGTAGTTTCAATGGTGTGTACGAGAGGAATTCAGGGTGAAATGTTATGAGTATATAAGAATTATAGGTATATTAGGAACTATGTACAATTGTTATGGGTACAAAAGAAATTATACTCTCCTTTTAAGATCGACGGTTGCGATCATCTGCCTGATCGACGGAGTGTTCAAAGGTGAAATTAATGAAACGCGTTCGCTCGATTGCAGGTGGAACTCCCGCTGAAAAAGTCTCATTAACTTATTTATGCGCACCGATTCGAATAGTCCTCAAAGTGTTCCAAGGCTACTTTGGTGCGACCAATACAGGGAACTGTGAAGGTTCTCGTGGCGTAATAAAAATCATGAACTGTTGTATTCAAACCGTTGTTGCACTGTTTTAGTCCACTTGCGAAGAAAGGGACACCGAGCACAAGCGTTGGCATTGCTGACACGTGACCGTCCGATCAATTAGGTAATACTGTACAAATTAGTCGCTCTTCGATGGCATAAACAGTCCAAATCCGCGTTGAATCCCACAAATGATTAAAAATTTAGAATAAGAAAGTAATGAATGTGCAATCTTATCATCACATATTTCACTTGTCACATGCGTCCTTGTAAACTATTTTCCCATGATCATTCCTCTTGTTTTTACGTGGACTTTCATGATTTCTTAGAAGGTGTGTTTGGTTGAAAATAATATTTTTTGATGAAAACCTTTCAAAGTAGAAGTTGTCAAGTTGATAGAAAATAATATGATATGATAGAAAATAATGTGATGAAAACTTTTCAAAGTAGAGTGCGTTTTAAAAGTAATAAAACTTTTGATAAAAAAAATTTTGGATAAAATTTTTTGAATTAAGATAAAATGATATGATGTGATAGGATTAATGATGAGGAGTAAAAAGAATAAGGGTGTGTTTGGTAATAAGTAAAAATTGTTAAGTTAAAACTTTTCAATCTAAAACTTTTTACTCTTCACAACTACCATATTTTTTAATTATTTTTTTTACATTTTTCTATACAATTACCCTACTTTTCAATCATTTCTACATAATTAACCACACAATAATCTATCTATTTAAACTTTAGCATATTTACTCATCATCATTACCTCTATCATATCGTATCATTTGACAACTTCTGCTCTTGACTTTTTGTCAAAAGTTTTATCCATTCCCAAACACACTCTATAGTTAAAATAAACAGGTTAATTGTATAAGTAGTTGTACAGAAATAATTAAAAAGTAGGATAGTTAGAAAGTTGAAAGTTAAAAATTTTTATGCTTTACTAAACATGCACTTAATCTCTTTACACATATTCTTTTACAAATAATATGACATTTTAATTATTTAATAATTTTAGAAATTTCAACTTTATCTTTATATTTCAATATTTTTCTCATACTTATACTTTTTGTTCTATTTTTATTTTTATCATACTATACCATTCACTTTTTTAAAAAAAATATTTTCTTTTTAAAATCCCACCCTATACCACTGTAACTACGTTGATAAATATTATCAAAATAGGGGTGTTAATGATTATGGTCAATCCGTTAACCTTCTTGTCCAACCCGTTTATAAGTGAGTTTGGTTGAAATTTTTGAATAACTGGGTTATGATCCATCAGCCCGTTTAACCATTTAATTAAATAAGCAGATTAAGGTTCAGATTTTATAATCTGTTTAGTAACCTGGTTAACCTGTTCAACCCATTTAACCTTTTCAATTCATTTAGCTCATTTAACTTATTAAAGTTATATGTATACATATATGTGAGAACCTTTCTCGTGTAGTAAAACTGCACCATAATTAACAGTGCATTTGGCTCAAAATGGGCCCTACATGTACTTAAATGTATTGATACTTTATACAATCATTTATCCATATATAAATTTTATAGAAAATGATTTAAATGTTGAAAAAATAACTTTAAAGCTATTATTTACATCAAACTATTTTATTACATTGAATTTGTACCATTTTCATATTGGGTCCATACACATATCTAATTAGGGTGAAAATTAGTATAGTAATAGAATACAAAATTCTAAATACAATGGATGGAGTAGATTATAATTTTATGATCATAAGAGGCTTATTTTGAGATAATTGCACCGTAATTATGGTACAGTGAAGCTGCACTTGAATATTTTTATCTATATATATATATATAGACCCTCTGATTATTTTTCTTCTCCAAGTCATTCTTTCATTACATAATTTCATTTTTCAACTACTGTCATAATTTTATTTTTCTATTACTGTCCTATTTCTATTTTCTCTGTGCTGAAAATACTTACTTGTCTTTCACGGCGAGATACACTTTAAGGTTGTTTGTTATATAACCCATTAACAACTTGCCAACTTATTTATTAAATAAGTTATAAATAAATTAAGGTTGTTTGTTATGCAACCCATTAACAACCCGCCAATTATGGTAAAAAATTTTTGATAGAATTATGGTCAAATTAAGTAGGAAAATTTGCAAATTACCTAATTTCAAAATATACCCTCAAAATTTTGTTTTAATTCCTTGCATATTTATGGATGTTTAAAATTTTCTTATATATCTGGGCGATTAGCAACAACTGCAACAACATCATAATAGTAGTGAGATAACTATTTTACCTGCTAGTGGTTTCTTCTAGAAACGTGTATATGTAAAATTTATATATTTTTACACGTGTTATGATATTAAAAAGGAGCAACCATGTTTTCGGCACAAAAATGTATTTGTTTTTAATTTTTAATTTTTTTATCAAATTATTATTTTAGATTTATTTACTTCATATCATAAGTTTTATCTTATTTTTACCGGTACATATAACTATAGATACCGCAAGTAATCCCGTACAAAACATCCAAAAAAAAAAGAACAAAAGTATAAAAAAAACGAACATTTCAACTCATTTATTTATGCCTAAATGACCTTTTCTGATCTCAGACTAGTTCAAAAATATATTTTTTTGTTTTTAAATTTTTTTATAAAAATATTAATTTAGTTAATTTAATCTATAAATTAAGTTTTACTATTTTTGGATATATATTTGTTTTTAATTTTTAGAAATAGGGGTATTTAAGTCATTTTAAATTATCTAACATGACTTAAATACTCCTATTTTTAAAAATATGAAATAAATATATACATATATCAAAAAATAAATGCTCCTGTCTGTAAAAATCTAAAATAAATATATACATATATCCAAAAATAGTAATTTAACATGACTTCAATACCCTTGTTTTTAAAAATCCAAAATAAATATATAAATATATCAAAAAATGATAAAACTTGATTTATAGATTAAATACAACTATATTAACATGTTTATAATTTTTTAAAAAAATAAAAGAAAATATGTTTTTGGAAAGGTTCATCTGAAAAGATCACAACTCTTATTACGCATATGACTGATTTTTACAGGTATATGTAACTGCAGATATGGTAAGTAAGAAATCCCTTAGAAACAACTGCCATCAGAAAGACGGAAGTCGTTGGGGAGAGCGAAGTAGCTGAAGAGGACGCACGTGCGCCAATGCTGCTAAGCGCTGTGCATTGAGCCATTGACCAAATGCCGTGCGTTCTGCCATTTTCCGAGTATAAAAGTGAAAGCTAAAACCAAAAACCAGCGGGTGTACTGGAAGAGCGATGCTGCTGCCTTGTTTGTGTAAGCCAAGGTAAAAAAAAAAATTTTAATATAATTTAAAATAACTTAAATACCTCTGATTTTATAACATTATAAAACTTTAGTATGTGGATCTACGCGATTTTTTAAATTTATACATTTTTAGAAGATAAAGACTTCATATAACTCAAATTGATATAATTTTTACCTCTAATTAAAACATATAGTGCAAAATACAATTCTAGCAGTGTAAACATCGCAAAATGCAACCAACATCATCAAATGGACCAGATGGCCTCAAAGGTACGTAATATGGCCACACAAGTTGAACTCGTTTATGGTACATACTGTGTAATATTTTTTATTTTAACAATGCCATTTACATATACCGATTATTATTATTATTTACTATATTGTAAAATAATATTACAATAAATAGGATTAATTCTGAATATGACTACAAATTCATAGAAATTTGAAAGATAATTACAAATTGAAAGGATTTAAAGCCAAACAAGTTTTAAATGTTGAATCTTTTTTTTTCTCTAGAATATTTAAATGTTGAATCTTAGTTGCATATGCAGATGCAGTTTGAATATGCAGTCCTACCACAGTTAGCGTAATTTCAAACTATTATATGAATGTCCTGTATCCATAGACTAATTACAAAATCTTGCACAATTGGTCCCATTGCAAACAAAAAAAAAGGAAAAAAGAGGAGGAACATTTCACTCCAAAGTTGGGTGCATCATCAGGAGGTGTGTTATTTAAATAAGGAAGAGTTATTCTGTTAGTTCGGGCTAAGCAAATGCTCGGCTTAGCCCACTTTGAAAAATCTATTTACAATAATTTTTTTTATTTTTTTCATACACTTGTTTATCTAAGTGTATTTAATATATAAACTAAGTTTTACTATTTTTAGCTATATGTTTATATTTTTTTGAGATTTTTAAACATTTATGTGTACATATGTATTTAAAAAATCCTTATTTTAAAAATGTAAAAAAACATTTATATTTTTTTGAGATTTTTAAACAGCTATATGTGTATATATATTCAAAATATCCTTATTTTAAAAATCTTTAAAATATATACGTATATCAAAAAATGATAAACTTGATTTATATGTTAAATACACTTAAATGAATAAGTATACAGACATAAAAGCAAAAAAAGTTGTTGTAAATGAGTTTTTTGAAATGAGCTAAGCGGAATATTTGCTTAGCTCGAACAAACAGGATCATTTCTTTTAAATAGGTATTAGATAAACAATAGAATTTTTTTTTTGGGATATGAAATAGAGCAGCTTCTTCAAAAAATAGTTATAAAGAGATGCTAAATTATTTTTTCTTTTCTTTTCTTCTCATTTTTGACTAATGTGAATTGTAACTATCTCAACAATCTTAGTTAATGTGCTTTTCTTGTTATATTCTATTGTTTTAATTATTATTTTTGTTTGTTACATCTAAAAAGTGTAGATGTTTTACTTTGAACTCTCAACGATTCCATACAATCTCTTGATTTTTATGATGTCAAAGATTAATTTAAAATTAAATCCATTTATTATATTTGACATTACTTTTTAGTTAGGAGACTAAGTGTCATCCTAATTCAATATGTTCATGGGCTACATTTGCTCAAAAATACATATCTTATTCATGTATAAATTAAAACAATTCTTAGGTTAATTTAGATATGTATTAGAATATAATAATACTTTATAAAATTATTTATTCATATCATGCTATTATTAGATTGTTTAGATATTCAAAATATTATTTTAAAATTGATATTTAGTATTAAATTATTTTATTATGTTAACTTTGTACATATGTTGGTGAGGGCCATACATAGTGATACAAGATAAATGAAACAAAGTCAATAATAATACAAATGATGATACTAAATATAATAAATTGAGTAAATTTTAATTAATTGTTAGGATAGTAAGGGCCTATTTGTTGACACCTAAAACTTTTGAAACTATAAGTTTTCAATATAAAAATTTTCACTCTCCATAATTATTCTATTTTTAAATATTTCTTCATTCTTTTATACACAATAACCCTACTTTTCAATTGCTTGTACACAACTACTTCTACATTTATCCTATCTATTTTAGCCTTATTCTTTCTACTCTTCATCATGATCTCTATCACATTATATTATTTTTTCACATTTCAAATTTCGCATTTCAAAAACTTATCAGCAAAAGTTTTATCAACTTTCAAATACATCCTAGAAATAAAAGAAAATATATAGAAAATGAGTTTCATAGAAGCATTCTTATGTGATCTTATTTAGTTTATTTTAGTTATTGATATGGTTATTTTATTTCCTCATTTTTAATTCATTTGTCCAACATCCATATTTTTACCTCTTGTGTCCATTATTGGTGTACGCATTATAGATGAATTAACTTTAGAAAATAATTTAGTGCACTCAGATTCACTTAACTTTATTGCACTAAGTGCAATGCACAATTTATTTTTAAAAATATTTTCATATATTTATATGGGCCCAAGCGTGAATGTCTCATGTATATAAATTTTGCAATTCTTCATTATTTATAATATTTATTTTGAATTTTAAATTAAAAAACAAGGCATTTCATTTTTTAGAATTTTAAATTCAAATGAAATATTTAGAACATGAAAAATATAAAACTATATATATGAGGTACTCATGCTTAGGCTCACATGTGAATTTCAAAAAAAAGTTAAAAAAATTCAAAAAGGATTATGAACTCAGGTGAACTTAAGTTAAGTATACCTAGTGTACCAAATTCGAGTCCATTAATCCCACTTACAATCCACAAATAAAAAAGTGAACAAGATTATTACTTACTTGTCCTTATAGATTCAACAGTGGTGGATCTTCCATTAATTATCATTGTCGTAAAATAAATAGAGTTACTCGAAACTTTTTTGGTAAATAATTTTTTGCTTCTTATTTAAAAACCATTTTACCCATTCATAGACAGGACTGGTCAAATGAAAATACAAGGTGCTCCCATATTCATTCATATGATGAAAATCCATATATATATATATATATATATAAGTAGAATATGCTAGCAGGTCTATTAACATGGATTTTATATATTTTTTTCGCATTAATTAGGGGTGTGTTTGGATAGTAATAAAATTTTCAATGTAAAAGTTTTTAAATTGGTAGAAATAATATGACATGATAAGAGTAATAATGAAGAGTAAAGAGAATATACTTAAAATCCATAATTTAGTTGTATAAAAATAATTAAGAAGTGGGATAACTATATAAGAATATGTGAGAAAATGAGTAGTTATAGAAAGTAAAAAATCTTAGTTATAGAAAGTAAAAAACCTTTTGTATTAAAAATTTATGTAGTTTCCGAAAAATCTACGGAATGGATATAAAGTTAGTAAATGAGAAACGAGAAAAGTTATATATACGTAATTACATATAAGCCACCAAATGGATGCTTGGCCAAGCGAGGCGCATCTTGTTGCCCGTCTCATGTTTTTGAGATTTGATAATTATTTGAATTTATTTGGTATTTTTAATTTATCAATACTCATGTTGTTGACTTCAAAATCTAAGTAGAAACAAGACATTTATAAAAAAAAATTATCAACATTGCTGAACACGTATCTTTTACTTTTCAAGAGATTTCTTAAATTAAATATATTAATCTGTGCTTTTTATTTTTCAAATTTTCATTATAAATAATATTTCCAAATATATCCATAGCTTAATAATATTTTTATAAAATGGCATACATTCTACACATTTTATCCCTAATTCTCAATATGAAATCACCAATATTATTATTTTACTAAATTTTTTTTATAATATGTACTAGAATAACTTCTTTTTTACTTTTACTATGGATAATCTGGTAATTTCAAACACTTTTAACTTCAACTATGGTGAAGATATTTGAAATTAAAAATAAATATGTAATTATCTATGCCATTTTATAAATGTGTTGTCATACCCGTAAATACACGTATAAGTCATTGTCATATTAGGAATTAACCCTAAATAATATTAAAAATAATTTTCTAATATGCAATAGAAGATATAATAAATATATAGTAATGCATGAAAAATCGTGAAATAATTTAATGCCAAGTCTTCATTTTAAATTTTCGTATTATTTTGCTAATTAATCTTTTGTATTTTTATGTGCGGCAAATTTCCAACTAATAGAAAAATATAAGAAAGATAATTTAAGTTTCAAAGAATATTTGTTAGACTAGGTTGGTGCCTTGAAAATTTTCATAAAAATTAATATTAAAAATTCGTCATTTTACTTTTGTAAAACTAAATTTTAAGAAAAATTTAAACATTTTAAATATTAAGTTTTCTTTTACATTTTTGAGAAATAAAATATAATATGAAATTTTATATTATTTATATTAAATAATATAATAATTTTGGTTACCGGTGCATATGTACAGGATTTATTTGCACAAGCGGAGCACCAAAGGATGGTACTCCATCTTGTAAGTTCTAACGCAAGCCAGGCCATGGTCTGGTCTTCAAATTTCAAACGCAAAACAAACCAAAAGATCGCATGAAAGAAAGGTTGCGTGAGAGTAAACCGGCCGAATTTCATACCCCATTTGATTGTAATGAGAAAAACCGTAGGAAAGGTTGTAACGGATCGACGACAATGGCAGCCAACGAGGTTCGTCTTAGGCAGGGAAAACTTCCAGGAATGCATAGTAACAATATCCTTACAGTGCTTGCCTCTTCCACGCAACTGTCTCTCCTAACCAACTCTACCCGCCATTACATCACCTTTGGATGGCACGTGCTCTTCTCCCTCCTCTCCCACCATTATAAATTTCTCCCTGCTCTCTCTCTGCTCTCTCAACTCTCGCTCCCAGCTCTCCTAGCCCTCGCACCCTGTTCTCCCTGCTCTCTCTGCACTCCCAACTGAAATGGCAAGCGCCCCAAGCGACTCCCTCTCTGATGCGCTTCGATCACTCAGTCGCGTCTGGAAAAAGAGACTGCTCATAATAGCAGTTACTTGTATATTTGTAGTAGTATTTTGTCAATATTTTTATTTTTGCACAAAAAATGGCGCCATGCACGCCGGTTGGCAAAAGTATATCCTATAGATGATCCTGCTCCACCTCTTCCGGATCATGGTTTGTAAGGAAGAGGGAATAGACTAAGTAGCAGTTTGTATGTTTTCTATGATGACAGTAGTGCATTAAGTAGTAGTTTGTATGCAGGAGCAGTTTGAATAATCAATCCGCTTGAAATTTGAACGTTCAGTATCCCGTATGAACGTCCCACGATTGGCCACATTGCAAACCCCTGTATGAATGTTTGGTATCCGTAGACAAACTCTCAGAATCTTGCACAATTGGTCCCACTGCAACAAAAAATAAAAAGGAAAAAAACGCTAACAGGAATATTACACTCCAAAGTTGGGCGCATCAACAGGCGTGCTCTTTCCATTTAAATTGGTGCTAGACAGACAATAGAACTGCTTCCTTGAAAACAACTCAGTTTTGGGTTTTCTAAAAAGCACTTATGATACACTAGTACCGGATTTAACTCAGCTGGAAGAACATTATAATACAGTGGCATGGGTGATGGCTCTGTTAATCACTGTTTAAATTTTAGCATACCACTCTCATTTATTACTTTCAAGACGCCGTTTTGCATTCATTATTTTTTCCTTTAATGGCCGTGAGAAGTAAAATTTCAATGATGCTGAGATAATGTTTTTTAAAATATAATTAAATTTCATGACCAAAAATCTAAACTGAATTTTTTTTGTAAGGAAAAGATGTCTCATTGAAAAACTATTCCATCCGATTCTTAGGACTTGGATAGACTAGCAAAAAAGAGTGCATCTATCTTTTATTCAAATATAGAGAATTCATACAAACATGTTGTCTAATACTTCAGGAGGATTATTAACCCATCCCATAAATTGACTGAACAATCAGCAAGGAGATCGACAAACAGGTAACATGATAAAAAACTAGCATTGTAGTTATCAGTGATAGCATCTAGATCTCCTTAAGAATAAGCTCCACATTTGAGCATATTGACTGATCATTTTTCAGTAGGGATATTAAGGCTAAGTAGTCACTTTCCATTTCTCTTATAGATAATCCCAAATTTGATGCCTACTTCATGCCTTCCAACAATGCCATCGCCTCCATCCTTAACAGTGTCCATGCGCCCATCCCGTCTCCAGCACCCTGCTGCCACAAATCCAATACTGTCATCCCCAACCGAGGCCCCAAATCCCATCACCTCTTCACTCAGTTTTCAAAGTGCATCCACGTTCAATTTCAGATTTCCATGAAATGACTTCCTCCATCTCATGAATTTTGGGATGAGCTCCGCTTTGGAGCTATAGAGCAGATTCACCGATTTGTTCTAGTCCAAATAGTTAAAGCTCCATTCTCTCACGTCTTCAAAATTTGGTCATAAGCCCTCCATAATCAGGTTGTTGCAAGAGACCAAATTCTCCAGCACAACAGTATGGAAGTCCCTAATTCATTAGGGTTCTTCATTTGGGTTAGCCCATAAAAAATTCCCAAGATAGTATCCTCCTCATTGTTCTGTTGATCTTCTGCTTCGGATGCAGGATTGCAATTTCTGTCTTGGCACATTAGTTGAAAATTGACTGTATTAGAAGTAATATTAATTGAGAAAGTCATACATCCCAATTTAATGTATGTACGAAAAGTATTTTAAACAATTTAGATAAGGGTTATGATTTAGTGCAATCCATGTGTCCATCCACCTCTTTGTTTTAATTTAACATTTTTAATATCTTGATCATTTGATAATTCATCCGTGTGTATTTTGCTAATGATGCCAAATACTATAGATATTATTTATATTAGATATTTATTTCTTAATTTTAATGGTTGTATATCAACTCTCAAAACATATTGAATTTTTGATATATACAAGCTTTCAATTAAATATTTTTTTTGAAATTGTAACAATTATCTATTAATAAAGATAATAAATAGTTTAGATTTTAAAGATAAAATTTTAAAATAGTTTAGATTTTAAAGATAAATTTTTAAAACATAAGTTGCTTGTTGTTGCGTTTGATATTCGAGACAAAATGGTGAAAAAAATCTAATAAATTAATAAAAATGTTTCCTTATGGACAAAAAGAAAGATTAAATTAGGTGATTCCTTGGCCCTTATATATTATCTAATAAACTACTACTAATTTTAGTTTTTTTATAATTAAAATTAACCAAAAATAAGTACCAAATCTGATGAAAAGAACCTCAATAACCACATCACACGTTGGATTGTTCGTTGAGAAGAGTATGTTGCATAAACCTCAAACCCAATCCAAATATCCTAGAGTGACAACATCACAGTTAGCAAATAAACTTCGCTAATAATGCATGGTGTTCTTCACATTCCTATAAAGTAAATGATGTACCTAATAGTTTTCAAGCAATGATAAATGTAGTCTAATAAAATTTTCCAGCAACTAAACAGATTCAAGATTGTAGTATAACACAATCCCACAAGAAGATCCACTATTTCCATTCTAAGATATGGAACCTTAAGAAGTAAATCAAGTGAAACACAGCTCCATAGTGGAAATATAATAAATAGCAAGTAATGAATAAAATGATAATACCTACTCATATGTAAATAATAAATCAAGGACATTACTACAAGGGCATTTTGACATTTTCCCCATGTTTTCTTACACAACAACACTTGAAAAAATCAAAATAGACATAAATAAACAAGAACAACTTATAATCCAAACTTCAAGAGATATGCATTCTATAATAATCATATTATTCTTCTTCTGCAACAATCATATATATATTCTATAATAATCTTTACATGATTGGCCATGCAAAGACCTATGAATGTTACTCAAGGTGAGCTACTCAACTTCAAGAAATAATGCCTAATGTTCAAGGGTCCAAGACAATGATAACTAAGAGAAGAAAAAGAAATTGAAGAAATAAATTATGAATCCAATGAAGTAATGCCAGTCTAATGTGGACCTGCTCTAACGCGGTACAACGGGCTTCACAACATCAAAGTAAGAGATATTAGTAGTGTCTACCTATGTGTTAGCAATATGGAAGGCAAACATATCAAGGAGACAAAATATACCAGATATAATGACTGCACTTGTAAACTTACTTAGAAACATTTGGAGGCTGATTAACTAAAAATGCATGTAACTTGTCAAGAAAATGCACTAGTAACATAATTTCAAAATCAAACAACCACACAACCCGTTTGTCATCTAAACATTTCACAATCATACTGCCAACATAACTTATTTAATGTCCAACCAAACCCATACTCCACACAACCTGTTTGGCATGTAGAAATCTCATGATTCATTCAAAATATTTCAAGCAACAAAAATTTAATATCTCAAGCAACCTAGATAAAATATCCAAATAGAAATTGATATCCAAAGAACCGGTTTAAAATATCTCAAGCAAATAATTAATATCCAAACAACCTGTTTATAATGAAAGGAATGAGCGTGAGCACACACATACTTTCTCTCTTCTTTTTCTTTTGCATTTGATTTTATTAATTCTATTTTAATTGAACATTGAATATGTGTCTAAATTTGGTTTGAATGAAACTTATTTTGTGATTAAACATATAATCTAAAATTCAACGTGTAAGGTGACTTCCATGTAATCATTGACGTGAGTTTTCCAGGTAAATAAATCATTATAAATTCGACGAGCAATAAAGCTATCATAAAATATTCAAACATTACTAAAAATAAACTTACCGGCATACATCGGTTGGCTGGGGACTCTTTTCCCACGCGAGTGGATTCTCATGTATTTAATTTGGAATAATTAGATGGAAAAAGACAATATGATTGTATGAATAGAATAATAAAAAAATGACTAAACATAATAAAAAGGTACAAAAGAAAAAATTGCATGTGATCGAAGCAAAGAAAAAATTAAAATAAAAAGAAAGAAAACGTCAAAAATACTTAATTCGAACGAAAGAAAAAGCAGAAAAACCTAAATAAAAGCAACCGACAAACAAAAAATAAAAATTTAAAGGAACAATTCAAAAAATTTTAAAAAAGAAATGAGTAAAATACAGATGAATGAACAAAAAAACCGATTGGTCAAATGAAAGAGAGAATGTCTCTCTACTGTCGTCCTAAGTATCATTAATGAACCATATCATGTTACATTACATCACCTTCTCCTCGTGCCTTGTCGTAGTGGCAAGTTTAAAGCATAACAGATTGTGTAGATTAAAGTAGCCACCATGAACAATCTACCGTAGCTAGTCATTGGAGATTTTAATGAGGTGTTAAGTGACAAAGAATATTTGAGCAGGTACAGAAGATCAAAATTCAGACTTGTGGCCTTTTGTGAAGCTGTAAATGATTGCCGCCTCCGTGATCTTGGCTATGTTACTACTCCTTTCATCGAGAAAAATAATAAAAGAGGACACGACAAGAGTGAAGTTGAGGTTTGATAGGGCACGACGTCGTTAGATTGGATGAGAAGATATCCGTTAGCAAGGATGTTACATCTCTTGATGGCAGCATCGGATCGTAGCCCATCTTTGCCAAAGTTGAATGGGGATGGAAAAATAAGAAAATCAAAATTCAAAGTCAAAATCAAATATGAATCCCATTAGGGGAGAGATAAGGAAGCAGGCAAGATAGTTCAGGATAGTTGGCTTAAGGATAGAAGGTAAGAATGGATTACCTAGGAAGTAGAAGGAAGATAATAAAGTGCAGTGAAGAATTAAAAAATGGGTTAGAGAAAAGAAAGAAGGCATAAAGAAGAATTTGAGGAAACAATGTGATTTCCTGACAGGGCTGAAAAATATAGTTCCTTCAGACATGACGGGTAAACAAATAAAGGAATGTGAAGCAATCATAAACCATTTATTGGAGGACAAGGAATTATATTGGAAGCAAAGATCTAAAGTAAACTGGCTAAGCTACGGTGGTAAAGATACAAATTACTTTCACAAGAAAGCTTCAAAAAGAAGAAGAAGAAATCGCATCATTTGGTTTAGAAGATGAACAAGGTAACATTATAAGGGATCAAAAAAGCAAAGAGAGAATGACTTTTCAGTTCTTCAGGAATCTGTTTGCAGAAGAACCAATTATGGAATATAATAGTGTGACCGATCATATTTAGTCATGTTTCTCTGAGGTAGAAAACAGAAATTTGATAGCGGGGAGTTGTTAAGACCACATTTTAATGGGTTATGGGTCAAGCACTGAATCTCTAGTTCTTGAGTGGAGAGAATGTTCTCCTTTTTTATAGTAGATTATTGTATAAGGATTTTTTTGTGGGAATGAATTCCCTTGGAGACATTTCTTTATCCCAAGATGACTAAGATTTTGTGGAATCTTGAGATTAAGAGGGCCTAGGATTTTCTTTTCTTGTAAAAAAAATAATGTTAAGAGTTGGACACATCCTAACTCATCCCAAATTCCATCTAAAGACTCATGTGGTAGTCTATAACTCAAGTTTTGTTTCTCCCTAGTTAGCATTCACCCTTACAAGGCTGTAGCAATTCACATTCGAACTCGTGAGTGGGGCTTTTGTCAATATTTTAATTCATATTTTTCACTGACAAAAGCTCTGGTTGCAAGTTCAAAGAGGCATGATTGCAACCATATAAGAGCATGTAAGGGTTAGATTCAAAGCTAGTGTGGGGATTTTGGTGGAAGGTATTAGAAATATGAAGGATTGTCATATGTTTAGAATTGAAAACTATTGTGCTCTTATATATATAAAAAAAACTATTCCATTCATATATATATATATATTAAAAAACTATTATGCTCATAATATAGCCAAATGAGTGCTATCATGGGAGTGGGGACGGTGAAATCTAGCAGGTGACATGCAGGCATGCATCAGGGATGCATTTTGTAAGGATAATGATCCATTTGTTGCATAGAATTTTTGGTGGGGCAATTTTTCCACTTGATTTCTTTCCTCTTGTATAACCGAGGGGATGTGAGAGACTTTTCCTCTATTAATAATAGATAAAACATCACAACTCATTTTTGTATAAAAAACATCATAACTTATAACTATTCATGATGGCTTTAAAATCACTATTGCAAACCCTACACAGAGCACTAATTCGAGCAACTTTTTTCCAGCTTTTCTAGAACAACATATGGGCGCGTGCCTTATGCATCATAATTAAAAAGTTCGAATGCTAGTTAAATATTCATCAACTTCGAACGTTATAACATATGAATTATATTCCGCTCTGATGTGGGGTGCGTGGAATTACTTGGACGCAGAAGCAAGAACAAGGTGAAAAGATCATTCATTATTCGAACATCAACAACAACTGAATATCATTAATTATTCGAATATCAACAATAGTTGAAGAACATTAATTATCTAATATAGATAGATAGTCATATCCTTATTACATATTTTATAGATAGCATCCTGACGGATAGGTTGATACTTGGGAATCCTTAATTGTGCATTGTAAGTTTTGGAAATCATGTGATGCGGAAGCGTACCTGAATCCATGTGTGTGTGTATTCCACCTGTAGACCAAGTAGAGTACGAGGTCTTCTCCCTCAACACTTCTCCCTGTGATACTCGTGGTAGATGGGAACCACTTGTGATGTACATCTATGAGAGAGGGACCTAGACTCCTCTACATATAGAGCATTTCCCATCACGACCCTTAGTAAAAGTGTAGTTCCACCTGGACTCGGATTGCATACGTATCTCAAATATGCTGGACTATCTTTAAATCCAAAGACTTCTTATTTAATTAGGATACCTTATAGGAGTTTAATTCTAACATTCTCCCACTTGGCCTAATTAAAATAAAATTAAGAAAGAAAAGAAAAATTATATTTAAAATACAATCATTGGATTTAACATTTGAAAAATTACTGGACGAGTGCACTCATTTGAAAAATATGCTCAGTCATTACATACACTATTCAACTTTAATACTTAAGTTAAGAAAAATTTGTCAATATGGATCATGGCGATTATATGCAATATATAATGTACTGCCTTCCATGCATCACGATATTAACAAACTTACTTAACTAAGGTCTTAATGGTAGATTTACAATTATGTGATTTTAATGTCCCACATTAACATCAAATAGATAAAATCTTTTGTTTCCAAATCACATAAAATTGTTAACAAAATACCATAATGAAACAAAAGAAAATAAGCATCCAACATGAGATCTCAAAATGTATCGATTACATCAATAATTGCCCCACATGACAAGACTCATATTTCTTATATGTCCAGAGAAAACTTTGGGCGCCAGAGCCTTAGTCATGAGATCAGTAATCATGTCAGCAGTACCAACAAAACTAATCAATATCAGATTATCATTAATCCTTTATTGTGCTGACATAAACTTAGCATCAATATGCTTGTTAGCGCTAATAATTCTTCTATAATTGAAGAAGCTAATCGCTGATGAATTGTCACAACTGATTCTCAGAGGCCTAGAGATAGAATCCATAATTTTAGGCTCTGAGATAAATTTCCTCAACCAAAGTGCATGTGAGGATGCTTCATGACAGCCGACAAATTCAGCTTCCATGGTAGAGTCAACTACACAATTTTGTCTCCCACTCTTCCATGAAACTGCACCACTGGCTAAAAAGAAAACATAGCCTGATGTGGATCTTCTGCTGTCTGTACAACCAGCATAATCTGAATCTGTGTAACCGATCACTTCTAATTGATCAGTTTTTGCATACGTGCTCATAATCTTTAGTTCCTTAGAGATATCGCACTACTTTATTTACTGCTTTCCAATGTTCCATTATTGGATTGCTTTGATATCTTCCAATTAATCTCATTGCATAACTGATGTCAGGACGTGTGCAAACTTGCGCATCAATCATGCTCCCAAGAGCAGACGCATATGGGATGGACTTCATTTCCTGTTTCTCAATCTCATTCTGTGGATACTGATGCAGACCATATTTTTGACCTTTAAAGATTGGCACTTCACATGATGAGCAATTGGACATTTAGAATCTTTCTAAAATTTTATTAATATATGCCCTCTGTGATAACCCTAAAAGTCTTTTAGGCCTATTTCGATGGACCTCAATTCTTATGACACATGATGCCTCACCCATATATTTCATATCAAAATATTCAGAAAGGAAACTTTTAGTGTTATGTAAAAGACCTAAATCATTAGTAGCAAGTAAGATATCATCTACATATAGAATCAGAAATATAAACTTGCTCCCACTCAATTTCAGATATATACATTGGTCAACAATGTTTTCTGTAAATTCAAAGGAAGTGATAACTTTGTTGAACTTTAAATACCACTGTCGGGAAGCTTGTTTAAGTCCATATATAGATTTCTTTAATTTGCATACTAATGTGTCATTTTCTTCCATTTTAAATCCTTCAGGTTGCATCATGTACACCTCTTCTTCTAAATCCCCATTTAGAAATGCCGTCTTTACATCCATTTGGTGCAACTCTAAGTTAAAGTAAGCCACTAATGTCATAATGATTCTGAATGAGTATTTTCTAGAGACTGGTAAAGAGAGACTGGTGAAAATGTCTCCTTATAATCAATGTCTTCTATTTGTGTGAATCCTTTGGTAACAAGTCTGGCCTTATATCTTTCTACATTACCCTTAGGGTCCCGTTTAGTTTTGAATATCCATTTACAACCAACAGGTTTGCTCTATTTAGGCAACATAACAAGATTTCAAACTTTGTTTTGAAACATGGATTCCAATTCATCTTTCATAGCATTGATCCATAATTCAGACTTTTAACTATTAATGGCTTTTTTGAATGTCAATGGATTATTTTCAATACAATAATCGTCAATACATTCTTCCAAATATATAATGTAGTCATCTGAAATAGCAGGTCTCCTTTTTCGATTAGACTTTCTTGGCTCATTAATATGTTCTACATTATCATATTGATGAATGTCATTTGGAATTGAGATTGATTCATTATTAGTCTCTTCCGTGGGTTGCACAGCAATTTTTGGTTATTGATCTATCATGTTATGATCAACAATCTCAGATCTTGCATTTATTAATGATGAACCAGAGGAAAGGTCTTTGATCTCCTCAAATTCCACATTTCGTGGAGTTGTGCTCCCACTATTTTCGTCATTCTCAATTAATCAAGCTGTTCCGGTCTCAATGATCCTAGTATTATGACATGGACTATAAAATCTATACCTTTTAAACCATTCTGGATACCTAATAAAGAAACAACTAATAGTCCTTGGGTCCAATTTCTTTTCTTGTGAGTTGAGTATCCTTGCTTCTGTTTGACAACCCCAAATATGCATATGCCTTAGTTTGGATTTCCTGCCTGACCATAACTCAAATGGAGTTTTAGGAACAACTTTACTAGGAACTCTGTTGAGGATATACATAACAGTTTTCAAAGCTTCACTCCACAAGAATAAGGGTAAGGATGAGTTGCTAATCATACTTCTTACCATATCCATGAGAGTACGATTTCTCTTTTCAGCAACACCATTTTGTTGGGGAGTTCCAGGCATTGTATATTGGGGTTCAATACCATTTTCTTCTAGAAATTTAGCAAATAGACCAAAGATTCGACCTAATTGATTATGTTTACCATAATATTCACCGCTCCTATCAGATCTCACAATTTTAATTTTCCTATCCGATTTTTTTTTACTAATTCTTTGAATATTTTAAAAATGTTCAAAGAATCAGACTTTTCATTTAATAGAAAAATATAACCATAATGTGAGAAATCATCAATAAACGTGATAAAGTACTTTTCACCTCCAATACATGATAAGAATGGACCACAAATATCGATGTAGATCAATTCTAAAAGTCCATTTCTTCTTGTGACACTCTTTTTCTGAGTTTTGGTTTGTTTTCCTTTAATACAATCAATGCATATGCTAAAATCAGTAAAATCTAGAGTAGGTAATACCTCATCTTTTACTAATCTTAGTATCCTTTATTTCGATATGTGATATAATCTTTTATGCCACAATATGGAGGAATTTTCATCAATCATACCACGTTTATTACCAGCACATACATTTAAGGTAGATGAACAATTAATAAATGAGCAATCTGCACTTATTTGATATAAACCATTAAACAATGTTCCAGTTTCAACGAAAATAGAATATTTAAATAAAGAAAATCTTGAGTTTGCAAAATTGAAAGAATAACCCATTACATCAAGTTTTGGTAAAGAAATTAGTTTTCTAAAAATGGACAGAACATAGAAAACATCATGCAATTCTAAAAAATGTCATGTGTCAAGGCGAAGCCTGCAATTTTCTACTACTTTGACTTTGGACTTGGTCAGATTGCCCATTAAGATTGATGACTCATGCGGTTTTGGGTTGCGGGTAGAATGGAATGCCTGTAAAGAGTTTGAAACATGAATAGCAGCACCAGAGTCAATACGTCATAAATTAGTTGATACATTTATGAAATTAGTTTTAAGGCAAACATGTACATAATTGTTACCTTTTTTTTCGAACCAACTTTTCCACTTGAGACAATCTTTCTTAAAATGTCCTTTCTTTTTACAGAAATGACACTTCTCAGCGGACTTTTTCGATCCCATCCTCTAAGCCTTTCTTTAATGGGAATTTATTCTTCCATTTTCCTTTCTTTAACTTGTACATCTTAGATGTCGATGTGAAATAGATATCCACTGATCCATCCTGCTTTAATCTCTCTTCCTCTTGTATACACATGGATATTAATTCATTTAAAGTCCATTTCTCCTTTTGTGTGTTATAAGAGATTTTGAATTGTGAAAACTGAGATGGAAGAGAGTTTAAGACAAATATGACTAGGAAAGAATCAGAGATTTTTATCCCTAATTCATTAAGTTTCCTAGCTATATTTGACATTTTCATTATGTGCTTTCGCACTTCAGAAATGCCATCATATTTCATTGAAGTCAATTTGTTAGTGAGCATTCCAGCAATGCTTTATCTGACCCACTGAATTTTTCCTTAATTGAGTCAAGATAACTTTTGGCACTTTCATTTTCAGGATCAGAAATAGAGCCTCTGATATTTCTTTCTATTGTACTCTTTATAATCATAAAAGACAATCTGTTGGAACGCTCCCATTTATCACATTGAATCTTTTGACTATCAGTACTTTCAGACGTTAAGTCACTAGGTTTTGCAACACGAATGGCTAAATTCATATCCAAACATCCTAAGGTAATAAGTAATTGCTCATATCAATCAGAATAATTTGATCCATTTAGTGTCGAGATATTAGACAGATGAGATTGAGGAACAGGAGTCATAGCTGTAACAGAAAATGATTAAGCTCACGTCACAATTTATGATTCAGATAAACTATTATGTAACAATTCCATTAACAATAATTAATCATAACTAAAAAATTTAAAATTATTCAATAATGTTATGATAAACAATAATATTCAATAATTAATTATGAATACACAAAGTCAAGAAATCCCCACCTTCGGGTAGAAAATTTCTCGCGTTTATGCAGTTCTAGTTAATTATTGATAAAATATTAAATTATAGCTACCTTCGGGTAGAACTATAATATAATATTCTTTAATAATGCAATTTCTATGATGAGAGGAAAAATCATGTTATTCTCTCTTTGTTTAATAAATTTGATTAACTAAACATCTTAGACCCTTCAGGGCAACAAAAGACATAAAGATGAACAATATTTATTAAACATAAATTGCATAATAAACAATAATATTTTCTCTCCATTATTTAATAATTTTGAAAATATATTTTAGACCCTTTGGCAACTAGAAATACACAATCAAAATTATTAATATAAATTATAGAGTATAATATATATATGAATAATTCAATAATAATGATTACTAAATTCATTATGTGAGATTAAATTCTATATTATTTCTTTTGATTGGCCAGGTAAGTGAGGTGGGGTGTGGGAGGCTCCCCCTGCATAGCAGAGACCGAATTTAATAACTACATGATCCTCTTCAATACCTCTTGCGTAGACACCAACCTCCAATTATACCATAGAATATAATCTCACCATAAAATAATCATAACTTATATAATTATTCATATATATATTGCATGCTTAAAATTAAATAGAAAGAAATAAATCATAAATAAATTACTAATTAGACATTTATAAACTAATCACTTGAATTAATTGCACATATAATTCAAAATTTTGCATGTATTTGCATAAATATCCAAAAAGTTAGATTTATTAATCTATTTAGCTTAATCAAATCCTTTCATTAGATTCAGAATGTCTAATAATATAGAAAACCACTATTGGATGGTCCAATTTGGATAAGAGGATAAAAAAATTATGTTAATTTATAATTGGATGGTTCATAATGGGTCACATGTCCTTTTCGGGCTGTTGGGTTATGGGCCTGGACAATTATGAGCTAAAACGGGCTTCCCGCATAGGCCTGTGAAGCGGGCTCGTAAATGCTCAAGCCCATGAGCAGAGGAAAATAGATGGGGTCTTCCTGTAATTTCTAGCCAAGGGTTTTATTTGCAATTTTTTTGTCCAGGGGGTTTTGTGTAATTTATTCATCTCCTCTCCAAACCGGAAAAGACAAAAAACCCTAGCACCTACAGCTTCACGAAAGTGATAAAAAATATGTAAGGATCCAAAAGTGATAAAATTTGACGTAGTAATTAAGTGGACATGGGCCTGAATAAAAATGGCAAGAAAAATAAATAATACACGAAATCGTTACTTTGCTAAATTCCAAAGCATGATGCTGGATCGAACTGAATTTTTCTGCGATCTAGGAGGCCTTACAGCGCCAATTCCAAAGCATGATCCACACACTTAGCAAGTTACACAAAATTTTTTTTTATCACATACCATCCTCTCGAGAATCCATCGCCTTTGTCTGTAGTTTCCACTGCAGAAGCCTTCTGAAAATCCTTTGAAGCATCTGAATCCATGTGTGGTTCCAGCTCTGGCGATAGCATGTGACGGCAAAATTCAACCAGTTCCCGCAACATCGGTTTTTTTTGTGACGGCAAAGAACGGTCCAGCCATCCATATAATTATTAATATATTTATTTAATATTCCATAAACTAAACTTAAACCCGGCAACAATGGGTCTGAATCCGTAAAATTTAGATTAATGCATCCAAAATTCATATAATGCTTTAACTCGTGTGCTAGATATTAATAATATTATTATCAAAGCTCTCTCCGATGGTAATGGCTGAATCCTTGTGTAGAGAAAATAGAAAACCATAATCCCATGACAGCCACACGATCTAATAATAAATAATAAAATCCAGGAATAAATAATTAATTAATTATGGGTGGAATCTATTATACCCGAAATCGAAACGTGTGCTCTGATACCACATGTTGGAAATAATGTGATGCGGATGCATACTTGAATCCATGTGTGTGTAGATTCCACCTGTAGACCGAGCAGAGTACGAGGTCTTCTCCCTCAACACTTCTCCCTATGATACTTGTGATAGATGGGAACCACTTGCAATGTACATCTGTGAGAGAGGGACCTAGACTCCTCTATATATAGAGCCCTTCCCATCATGACTCTTAGTAAAAATGTAGTTCCACTTGGACCCGGATTGCATTCGTATCTCAAATACGCTGGACTATCTTTAAATCCAAAGACTTCTTATTTAATTAAGACACCTTATAGGAGTTTAATTCTAACAGTAAGGGCTATGCCTCCTCCCCTGTTGATTAGCTTTGCTTGATTGAAACCCTTGAATAGAGTAGCTGGCAAGTATCCCATTGGTACGTCGAAGTATTTCACCCACCAATTATTTGAGCGTCATACCCGCACGCACACATGTAAATATGTTTATAGATACATTTTAGTCGCTAGATCGAATAAATTCATTTGATGAGACAACAACAATAATTATATACTTAATTACTATTATTGTGCTCAAGGCAAACTAAAAAATATTACTCTTTTACATTAATTACCAGGTAAATTGTGATTTTGAATTTAGTTTGAAAACCACGAAAGGTTGAAGTCCGTTCGAAGACAGCTCCCAGATGGTCTTGAGTTTGATATTTTCAGTTTAGTCCTTACTTTCAGTAAATTCTTAAAATAGTCCCTTAATAAAAAAAAAGATTTATAAATGCATACATATTGGGTTTGATATACACATTGGGCGGGTTTTACTCGGCCTAGACCCGATGTCTATTTTCACTTTATGCATTCAGGTTTGGGCTGAACTCGGTAACAAACTTTGTAATATCAAGTCTGAAATGGTCGGGCTGGGTTAAGACTTGTATAAAAATATAGTTATTTTTTCAAATTAATTCATAAAGTATAAATTTAAAATAATTACATAGATTTTATTTTTGCAATAAATTTAAGCATTTAAATTTTAAAACAATTATATGAAGGACATTTCTACAATAAATTTGAAAATATAAATTTTAAAATAATTATATAGAGAAATTTTCTACAATAAATTTAAAAATATTATACAGAGAACATTTTATAATAAATTTAAAAAATGTAAATTTTGAAATAATTATGTAGAGAATATTTATACAGTAAACTTAAAATATAAAGTTTAGAATAGTGATTTGGTGGCATATTTTGTGATGATGATTGTTGTAGTTTATCATCTATCCCATGCAAATAGTCCATTGAAACATGTCCCTCAATTAATTGAAAAAGTAGAAACAAATTAGAATTATGCGTAAAGTCGAGGCCTACTCAAGTTAATCATGCAATTTCTAGAAATAGCAATCCATCATCAAACATGATCATGTTATGCAATGGCTGCCAACGAGATCTTGACCAACCACTCAACCAAAATCTAGCAATCCAATATTGCATGCAAAAAATAGAGTTATTTTTTATCCCATTTATTTTTTTATGTGATAGACACTAGGGATAATACGATAGTGATGTTCCATTGATACTTTGAATAGAAAATATTCTTTTTAAAGCAAATAAAAATATATGTTCATTTTAATATTTTATTAAGAAAAGATGAATGTAAATAACATTGGCGGCGTCGTAAGAAAAATATATAAATCCATGTCAATCATTTTCTTAATTAAAAATGAAATAAAACCTCATTTATAGTCTTGTATTTTTAAGTCTTTTGTATCCGCATCGCAAATATGTATATAAGTAAGGCCCACATGTGTATAAATTTTTTTTAAAAAAATATAAATAACATATTTTTAGATTGCCTATAAATCATCGAATTTATGGATGACCATTCATGACCGTTGGGCATATGTATGTGCTAACTCTTGAAAATGAATATATAACCCATAAAAGTTTTGAATCTCAAATAAGTGTATATTGACGTTATCATTCATGAAGATTTTACGGAACAATTTCTTAAAATAAAATGCCTTGGTGAATGAGAACGTAATTTTGTATATTATTTTGGTTTTGAAAAAAATGGTTTATCTTGAAAATTGAAGGATTCAGAACAATGGGAAGCTATAAGATTATTAGAAATATTTCTTTTATATTACGTTCAACAAAATTTTTCATCAATTTTATTTTAGATATATATGTATATTAATTTGGGGAATGATTATATATATAATGATATATTTTAAGCTAAAATACAAAATTTATTTATTTTATCTTATTTTTATTTTTATTTTTTCTTCACAAATATGTTTCCCTAATTGTATTTAATCTATATATCAAGTTTCGTTATTTTACAATATTTTTATGTATTTGTTTTTATTTAAAAAACCAATTTCGAGAGCATTTAGAATAGAACTAATTATAAAAATATACTTAGGAAAAATCTTAGTAACTAATGCATTAAATATACTTAGGAAAACACATTTATGAAGAAAAATAAAAAATAGAACTAATTATAAAAATAAAATAATATTTTTTGCCTAAATACATCATAGCGTATATAATCAAGCTCCATTGACTTGTAGTTAAAAAATCTAGGCTTTTAAAATTAATAGGGCCGTTGGGGAAACTATCATATAGAAGTGTTTTATGTTGTATGGATCTTTTGCCTCAGCAAATATTTGTGCTTACATTTGTGCCCATTTACCTACATGTCCCATCCAAATTGCAAATAGAGCCGAAGTCCAAATTAACCTACATTAATGTACTTTGGAAGGTTTATATCCAAAAAACAAAAAAAAAAAAAAACAGAAAAAAAGTACGCTGGGCGGATTAAACTCGGCACTGATGTATAATAAGTATTTTTTAGAAAAACCAGAAAGTGCTAGATAGGACTGAGTCAGTAAAAACCCCAGGTATGAACCGGAAAAACTAGAAAAACCTATCCGGTATGTACCTCTAGTAAATATATTTGCAATTATAGTTAAAGTATATGAAGTTATTTGTGATTTCTGAAATTATGTGGACATATTTATAACTATGGTCAAATTAAGTTGGCATATTTGCAAATTATCCAATTTTAAAATATACTCATAAATTTTTATTTTAATTCTTGTATACCCATGAATTTTTAAACTTTTTTTATGTATCTGCGCCACTAGTAAGAGTAGCAACAGCTGTAAGAATAGTAGTGTTATAAGTATTTTTATCTGCTAGTGGCTTCTTCTTGTACATGGAATCCCCAGTTTTCACAAACCGGGAAGACGAAAATAAAAAAAATTATATATTTTTATATCTGTTATTAATAAGGAGATGTTTCTATGAAACCTCCTTTCTATGTAATCCTTTGGACTTTCAACATTTAGATATTTGATTAAAATTTCATTTCATCTATTGTATTTAACATCACTTATATTATCATGGAAACCCTTTCATTTATCTAATATTAAAGTATATTGGTCTCATTTACAAACATATAAAATCAATGTAATAAAATAATTTAATACTAAATATTAATTTTTAAGCAGTATTTTTAATTCCTAAATCATCTAAAATATCATTAATACATAGATAAATGATGTTAAATACAATTAATTAATTGAATTTTCTATGAAGCATCAAAATTTTAAATATTGAAAGGATTACATGGAACCACTTATATGCAACCCAGTTATATAGAAGCGGACACGGTTATAATATAAAGGAGCAATTATGTTTTTTGGTCCAAAAAATGTATTTGTTTTTAATTTTTTTCTTTTGATAAAATTATTATTTTAGGTATATTTAATTCATACTATAAGTATTATCATTTTCATTTTGACGACTAAATATAGCTGGTAAGCATGAGGGCGCGAATGCCTTGAGGTAGCTGGTTAGATTGTCCTTCCTATGGTGGGGGTATAAAAGTTTTTCCTCTGGTTGTGAGAGTAGTCTTAGGTTTCTCAATATTGTGAGGATTAAACATGTACTAATTTGTAATATTTGATGGCTCTAAAAAAACTACAAAAGTAAAAAAACTAAACATCTTAACTCATTTATTTAGGTATATAATTGATTTTTACAAGTACGTATAGCCATAGATATAAGATGTGTTTAGAAAGTAATAAAATTTTTAGATGAAATTTTTTTTAAAATAATATAAATTACTTATTTTTAAATCAAATTCATTCATTATATTTAACATAATAAAATAATCTATAACAGAGAAATTAAGATAAAATATTCATGGAAATAATATTTTAATTATTAAAAACTTATATAGATAGTCAAAATTTATTTTTATAATGTTAAAATTTAAATAAATGCAAAAAATAGTTTAGGTATTAAAAATAAATTATGTATAATACACTTTGTGAAGTGAAACATAATATAACTTGTGCACCGTATGATTCTCCCCACACATGACCTCACCTCAACAAAAGGCAATGTGGGGAAAGAAAATAATGGGACCGAGCATTGGGTTTGGTAGGACGCATCGCGACGGATCATGTTGACACGCATCCCAACAAAATTTATTCTAAAATTATTATTGATTTTGAAAAAAAGTAAAAAAAATCTAGTTCATTTCAAGCCTAAATACATAAAATCAAGCTCGTTTCTTTTCTAGTTATGCCTAAGTGCATCCATGTGCTCTTAGGCTAAATACAAATAAGTGCATTTAACTTATTTTTTTGAATTTTTTTTGCACAATTGTTAATCTAGGTGTATTTAATATGTGTATCAATTCTTACCATTTTGAAAAATTTTAAATTTTTTAAATTTTTAAAAATCAGCAGCATTTTTAGTAATCTCAAGTGCATACGGTTGCTCAAAATTAAATTCCTTTCTTTTCTATACAAAAGCAATAAACACCTTTGCTTTTTTTTTTTTTGATAAATAACACCCTCGCTTTAAAGAATATAGGAAACGCATTTGGGTACAAATACTTATTTTAAAAATTTAAATTTTTTTTACACAACTGTTAATTAAGTGTATTTAACATACGTATATCGTTCTTACCATTTTTGGATATTTTTATATTATTTGAATTTTTTAAAATTGGCACTGTTTTTGTAATTTTGAAATTATTAAAAATGTCATTGATTTTAAAAAACTCCAAAACTTTTAAAATTTTTTAAAAATGGTAAAAATTGATACAAATGTAAAATACATTTGCATTAGCAGTTATGTAAAAAATTTCAAAAAAATAAAAAATAAATTAAATGCATTGATCGGATTCCTAAAACATATTAATGTCTTAAACTTTTATCTATTCCGCTTTTAAGATTGACAGTTGTGACCAACTGGCTGATGGACGAAGTATTCAAATGTGGAAAGTTCTGACGGCACTGCATTTCCATATTCAATTGATAGACGAAGAGCATAACAAGAAGAAATTAAGTGTGTATTTGGGGATGAATAAAATTTTTGATAAAAAATTATAAAGAGTAGAAGTTTTCAAATGATGTGATATAATAGGAGTAATAACAAAGAATAAATAAGATAAAGTTAAAATAGATAGATTAGTTGTATGTGTAATTGTGTAGAAATGATTGAAAAATATAATAGTTGTATATAAAAATATAAATAAATGATTAAAAAATAGAATAGGTTTGAAGAGTAAAAAATTTTACATTAAAAAATTTTAATTTGTCAACTTTTAATCATTAACAAACACACACTAAACATGCATTGCCGCAGGCAGGGAATTTGATATACCTCCATGGAAGCGCGCGTCCGCTCACATGCAGGCGGCTCTCCCGTACAAAATGTCTCTCTTTTTAGTTATTTTGGGGCACCTATACGGAATCATCGATCACGTGGGCTCGACTCTCGTGCATGGATCTTCCTTATAGCTGTCGTAAAAAATTGCACTGTCGGCACCTTTTTTTGAATTTTTTTTTTTTGCAAATATATCTGTAATATTTGACTAATATTACATTTGTGTCCCTAAGTTTGTCAATATTATAAATATGCTCACAAAATTTGTATGAAATTGCAAGCACATCTATTCTGTTATGATATAGTTAATTTTTTTAAAAATAATGATAATATTTTTTAAGCCAAGCGATACACTTACCATTTTTGCAAATGTTATAAGCATATTTGCAAAAAAAACTAAAATAATTAGATATATAAAAATATAAAAATAATGTAAAAGAAAATATAGCTACACTATTCGAAATTTCGCAAGTGTATCACTTATCTTAAAGGGTCTTATCGTTATTTTACAGAAAATTCCAACATGTTACTAACGGAAGGGACGCGCTTGCAAATTTACGCAAACTTTGTAGGTATATTTACAATATCTGCAAACTTAAGAAAGTGAATGCAATATTGGTCATTGTAGGTATATGTGTAAAAAGAGAAATGATCTTTTGAAGCCGGCTTCATGGAGACTTCCGTGAAGTCGGCCCAAAAACCTATTTTTTTAATTTTTTAAAATTTTTTTATGAGTAAGTAAATCTAGGTGTATTAAATCTATAAATCAAGTTTTACCATTTTTGGATTTTTTAAGTATTTTTTTATTTTTAAATACAGTGGCATTTCCATTATTTTTTGAGATCCAAAAATTACAGAAATACCACTATGTTTTAAAATCCAAAAAAATACTTAAAATATCCAAAAATGGTAAAACTTGGTTTATTGATTTAATACACCTAGATTTATTTACCCATAAAAAAATAAAAAAATATTAAAAAAATAGGTTTTTGGGCCGGCTTCACGAAGGCCTCCGTGAAGCCGGCTTCAAAAGATTAGGACTCGTGTAAAAATTCCTTTTAAAAATCTAAGCACACATAGTATTTAAAACATGATTTTGAATGTTCGTAATGAAAATTTAAAAAATTAGATGCTAATGTGACCTTAAACAAGTAAAAAGCATAAAATTTATATATTTAGCAAATAAAAATTAGCCTACAATACTTTATCAAAAAAAATCTTAGACTCATCAAAACTAAATACATGTCTATAACGTTTCAAATCATATCGATATTATTTTTACATTATTTATAATCTAAATATATATATACGTCATTAGTATCCTTATATATTAATTTCTAATTATCGCCACTATTTTTATATTATTTTCATTATGAATGGTTAAAATAATTTTTAAATAATATGTGCGGTTGGATTTTTGAAATAAAATCAAAATATTAAGTTTTTGAAGGAGTTTCATTAAGATGGTGGGAGCTTGAAGTCGTTCTCGTGAGAAGCCGTGAAGTGTGGGAGCATATTTCCTAATGCCGCCATTTACTCCAACTATATTCTAATTGCTTTTCCTTTCAACAATTCTCATTATTGCAACTTTACCCTTATTATTTCTTATCAATCATACAATTTTCAAAATTAAATCTGACATATGATGTGGAAGCATGTTTCTTAATGCAGCTATTTGCTCCATCAATTATTATATTTTTTTACTTTTACCTCATGTATTCAAATTATTTTCCTTTTCAACAATCCTAATTATTCCAACTTTACCCTTATTATTTCTTATCAATCATACAATTTTCAAAATTAAATCTGACATATGATGATCATTCAATCTTATCACCGTATGTTTCATTTGCCGCATATGATCCTCGTAAAATATTTTTCCCATGATCATTTCCCTGATTTTAACATAGGCTTCCATGGGGTTTTAATTTTTCTGTCTTCATCACGTTTTTTATAAGTAATTTGACATTTAAGTATTTAATAATTTTATTTTAAAATCTTATTCTTATACTCTATCAAAAAAATCTTATTATTATATTTCAATTATTTTTTCCCGATGATTTTTATTTCAATTTTACCCTTACTATGTCATATTATTCATTCGCTTTTTGATATTCCCTTTTTCGTTATACATAATTTACCATTATAAACACATTAAAGCCTGTTCTAATTCCCAAAACAATTTTTTAATTTCTAGACATGTTTTTCAATTTCTAATACAATTTTACCCATTTTCTAATTCCTAAAATAATTTTTTAATTTATAAACAGTTTTTTAATTTCTAATACTATTTTACTCGTTTCCATTCCGAGTACACATCATTACATTCTAATCTTAAATATATACGTACACAGTAACCTTTTGTCATGAGAAACTCACTCCTTATCAAACAACGCCCTTGGCATCCGGTAAGATCGCGTTGAAATTTCTCTTATACGTGACTCACTCATGCCTGAGGATAGTTGCTAATAGTCAGCCAGACAGATGATCGATGAAATGGCGGCACACATATTAATACTCAAAGGCGGTCTTTGTCCTGTTCTTTTGGAAAAACTCAGTACACATAATTTTTTGGCAATGAATTACTCGGACTCTCTTATCTCATCCTCCCATCACAGTTGCGGGGAGAAGAGATAGGGCGTGTCCGTTTTCATCAAAAAAAAAAAAAAAAAAAAGGCGGTCTTTTTTTAGATGGACATGACAGCCGTAATCAGGTGATACAAATTTCCTTTTTTCGGAGCTGATACAAATAATTGAATTGCATTACTATCAATGGCCATAAAAACGGTTGAGGTGCATGACAATTTTCCGATTGCAGTAGTTGCCGTTTATCAAATCACAATTCATGAATGCGTGCGACTCGTAAGCAGGCAGTAAAAATTTTTATAAGTTACAATATTTTATTATTTTATAAGTTATATTACTTACACTATTATTTTATTATTGTTCCAAATTAGCGGGAGCCAAGAGGGCAAATTAACGACAACAGCTAGTACAAGGATCGAAGGAGGCATCTGGTGGAAAAATAAATAATCTTATTGCATCCCGGCCAAAGATGGTTACAAAGCCAAGCTCTGGCCAGTTCGATCGCAGTGCATTCGCTAGCCGGAAATAGCAGAGCAGCATGCAGCTAAACATCATGGGCATAAGGAGCCTGCGCAGCGTCCTCCTCAGCCGCCTTGAGATACTTGTAGCTATTTCATGTTTCCTCTTCTTTCTCACCTTGACAAATCACAAGTTGAAAAGGGACCCTGTAACGTACCAGTGATACCGACCGTGTATTTAATGCAATTTTCCAAGATTAATCATACATTTATGGGGAAATTAATTGTTATAAATTCATAAAAATTTCAAAAATTCCACTTGCACTAGTCATGTTCCCATTATTATATTAAGACACAAAAATAAAAAAATTACAAGTCTGTTATCTTAATACATGCCTTTAAAACAAATAACTAGAAATAATTATTCTTAAAAATCTTCTTGTAAATCCAAAACGCTAGTATTCCACTTGATTTGGTACACCTGTAAAAATAACGGTTTAGTCTTAATGTGACTAGCAAGTAGAAAATTATTTTAAAATGGATAATGACCCAAATAAAACTTAATTAAATGATAAAATAATCATTTATTTTAATATATTAAAAATTAGGCCTCAAAATGCAAAATCAAACCCTTTCATTGAGTCCAGATTGATCAAAAATATGGAAATCTATTATTTGGTCATTTAAATCGGAGCTAAAATGATCAAATCATGGTAAAATAAATTGGATGGCTTAAAAAAATGCCACATAACCATCTTGTTATTTCTAAATTTAATTGAGCTTATCCAGGTGCTGAGTTTGGCCCGAGCAATAGCTCAAGTTTGCAAACCGTGGTCGATACGTTAATGCCTTCTAATAGGTGTACCTGCAACTTAAAAAGAATTGTCCTTTTATTGCAAAATGTCCTCTTTTGCAAAATTTTCTAAGAGGACACAGTGCTGGAGACGTCAATATCATGGCAGAAAATTTCAGCTGCATATTACCTAAAAATTAATATTATATGTCTTTATCATACATCCGTTAACCAAAAGCAACAATATGAAATGGTTGCTAATATGACATTTCAATCAAGCCTTCGAATGTTAGACAACATGTTTCTAAGCATTTAATGTCATGTCATGCCGTCCTGAGGTGTTGCCTCAGTGGTCAAAGACTTTGCCCAGTGATGTTGGAGTCCTTGGTTCGAAGCTTGACAGACACATTTTCAGAAGAATTTAGTAGTGGCGGTTAGTCTTCCCGAATTTTCTGTGGGAGCGTCCACTAAGTGAGTAGTTTAAGATTTAATTATCACAAATATTAGATTCTTAGTTAGACAATTTTTAGAATATCTTAGAGCTTGATTGTACTACCACTTGAGATACTGTAATATCATCAAAAAAAAAATGTCATGCCATGCCCAGTCAATTCTCATGTATTATATATTATATATTCAATATATATGCAGAGATTCCGTCCCGAGGCACAAGCATATTAAGAATTCAACATGCGTATCTGCATGACATTCGGATCATGCTTGACGTGTTACCTTTCTTGTAAACAGAAATTTTGCAGAATTAAACAGTTAACTGTACAAAAAATAATAATAATCAAGACATAAAATAATTAATTTGAGCCTAAGATCAACTCCCAAATAAAATCTACTTGCCTTTACGTTTTTCTCATAGCTTATTCTTTCCTCCAACAACCTTAGCTTCCTCAAACCTTACCTACAAATATCCCTATCTATCAAGTCCCCAACCTAATTTATAGAAGTCTCGTAGTTCTATGGGATAGGAAGATAAGAATAAGATAAAATTTATTTTAAAATTAGATTCTATCTTAACAAATCTTATCTAGGATAATTCTTATCTCATCCTATCTTATCCTGTGGAGAGACAGAGATAAAATTTATTTCAAAATTAAATTCTATCTTAACCACCTTATCTAGGAGAGCTCTTATCTCATCCTATCTTATCCTGTGGGGTCCACATGTCTAGGGAGGCAAAAGTGCAAAAATAAATCATATTTTTCTGCAAAGCCCCATACTTGAACTCTAGATCTCTAAGACCACTTGGACCACTTGTATGCCAACAGAGCTATACGGGTTGCTGAAATAACATTCAAAAATAAAAATATAAATATAACCTGTGACATTTTTAGATAATAATTGGTCACGGCCCATTATTACTTATTTGGCCTAGTTGGTCAAAACGTCTACTCTTGCCACATAGGGTGTCCTATGTGGATATTTGACCCGTCAACTTAAGTTGTTATTATTATTATTGTATTTTTTTTCAATATTTTACATTCTCCCCACCTTATAAAGTTTCGTCCTCGAAACTTACAATAGTCATGATAGATTGGTAAACAATTCGGAGCAGATTCTGCGAATATCATCCTCTAGCTCCCACGTAGCTTCTCGCTCACTGTGGTTGCTCCATTGCACTAGAACATGCTGAGTCGTCATCCTCTTTAACTGCTTTTCTCGGCTGTCCAAAATTCGAATAGGACGTTCCGGGTGAGTTAAATTGTCCTCGATTTCATATTGTTCGGCTAACAAAATATGAGTCGAATCAGCCACATACTTTCTTAATTGTGAGATATCGAAGACATTATGAACACTTGCTAGCGAAGGAGGCAATGTTAGCCGAGAGGTAACACCGCTTATAATTTCCAATATCTCAAAAGGTCAGATATATCAAGGAGATAATTTGTCTTTCACTCTGAAACGAGTCTCACCTTTGATAAGAGAGATTTTTAAGAAGACTAACTCGCCTATTGTAAATTGTAGATCTCTTCGTCTGCCATCAGCATACTTTTTCTTGCGATCCTGCGCTGCTTCTAACCGTCATCTAATAATTTGAACCACATCAGTAGCTTGCTGAACTAAGGCTGGAGCTAAAAGTTGTCGCATACCAATTTATTCCCAATAGACAGGCGTTCAACACCTTTTTCCATACAGAACTTCAAATGGAGCCATACCAATACTAGCTTGATAACTATTGTTATAGGCAAATTCAACCAAAGACAAATGCTCATTCCATGAACCAGAAAAATCTAAGGCACAAGCTCTCAATAAATTTTCTAAATTTTGAATAGTTCTTTTAAACTGACCATCCATCTGCGGGTGATATGCGGTGCTCAATTGCAACTCTGTTCCCATACATTTTTGGAATTTTTGCCAGAAATCGGAAATAAACCGTCGATCTCTGTCTGACACAATGGAAACAGGGACACAATGTAAATGAACAATCTCCCAAAGGTACAGGTCTGCCATTTGATCCATTCTAAATGTCATGCGATAAGGAAAGAAGTGAGCAAATTTAGTAAGTCTATCCACCACTACCCATACAGCATCACAATGAGCTTGCGTCCTAAGGAGACCTGTCAAAAAGTCCATGGTAATGCTCCCATTTCCACTTTGGTATTTCTAAAGGTTACAACAATCCAGCTTGTCTTTTTCGTTCAGCTTTGACCTGCCGACATACTAAGTACTGAGACAAAAATTTGGCACACTCGACACGCAACCTTTTCCACTAAAAATTTTATCTCAAATCTTTGTACATCTCGGTACTACTATGGTGCACAAAAAATTTAGACTGATGAGCTTCTTCTAAAATTTCTCGTCGTAGCTTGTCATCTCTGGGCACAACTAACCTTCCTTAGAAAAGTAGTGTGCCATCAGGACTACAATCGAAATCCGAGAGTTAAACCAGTGAAAGTCAGGGCTACAAGCATAAGCCCAGAATTAGGTTGTGGTTCGGGGACAAACCAGGCTGAAGCTGATGGGCTTGTAATAGCCCAGAACCGAATCCCACATCGAAAAGGGGAGAAAAGTTCCTAGTAGTTTTTAAGTGGGTTTCAAGTTCAATATGGTGTGACGCGTTTTAAAGCCGTGCGGCTAAGTTGCCAAGCCAGAGTGGACAATATCACACTATGAGGCCCATAGCCCATAGGCCCAATGAATATTTTCTGGGTCTGTGTGCTCTGTGCGTCAGGCCCAATAGTTGCTTTTCTGGGTCTGTGCGTGACAAGTGGTATCAGAGCGGCTCTCCCTCCAGAAGATGTGGTTCGGAGAGTTGAACCAGTGAAAGTCGGGGCCGCAGGCAAAAGCCCAAAGTTGGGTTGTCGTTCGAGGACGAACTAGGTGGAAATTGGTGGGCTTGTAATAGCCCAAAACCGAATTCCACATCGAAAAGGAGAGAAAGTTCCTGATAGTTTATAAGTGGGTCTCAAGTTCAATATGGTGTAACACATTTAAATCTGTGCGGCTAAGCTGCCAGGACAAAGCGGACAATATCACACTGTGAGGCTCATAGCCTACAGGCCCAATGGTCACTTTTCTGGGTCTGTGCGTGGCAGACCCTCAAATCAATTGGCCCCTCTTAGCCTGCTTCCCCAAAGTCTTCCTCAACATCCGCTAGTTGCATGATTGGACCACCCATATTCTCCGACAGAGTGGCTGCACCACCGTCTTTAGTGGCCTATGCTTCGCTGACATGGACATTTTGGGCACATGCGATCTAGCCAACGTCCGCCACATCATGTGCACCAACTTCTCCAACTATCCCAAAGGCCAACAGTTGGCCAGAATTTTAGAAGTTTTCGGAGATGGGCTCATCACCACCGATTCCAACTTGCAGAGGCGTCAAAGGAAGCTGGGTCATTCTGTTATTCTCGACATGGACTTTCGCCACTTGCTGGCGAAGTGCGGCCGCGAGAAGGTAGAGAAGGGGCTCCTGCCTGTTCTCCACCACATGCTTCAACGCAAGGCAGCCTTCGATCTGCAGGCCCTGTTTCAAAGATTCACATTCAACATCACATGTGTCTTCGTCTTCGGCCACGATCCAACCTCTCTTTCCTTATGCCTTCCCGATGTCCCGTTCTCCAATGCCATGGACGATGCTATGGAAGCTGTTTTACTCCGCCATGCCATGCCGGAAAGTTGGTGGATGCTGCTACGACGTTTGAATGTCGGACCTGAAAAGAAATTGGTGGAAGCTAAGAAAATCATGACTGTTGTGTCCACCAGCGGATTTCGAGAACGAAAGAAGCATTAAACTGATGCAAAAGCGAGACGAAAGAGACGACGACAGACACATATATGACCGACAACATAATACCAACTTACATCAGTTACCCTTTCAAAGCTGACAAAACTGGGATGTTAATAACTGACAAATTCCTCAGAGACTACCGTGACTTTCTTGCTTGTGGGATTAGGCGAGAATGAGAGAATATTTTGAAAATTGTGTTATTGTTATGAAATAATAAGGGTAAAAGTGAAATTAATAAGTTAGTCATAAGGAAAAATAATTAGAATATAAAAATAAAGTTGAAAAATTAGGATTGTCCAATTCATTTGTCTGAATATATATATCTATGATGTCATAATGTGATGCTTCAGACTCAAAAACAATATTTATTCTCCAGATTTGGGCTTTGTAGTTATTTTTCAAGGCCCATCACATGTTAGGCTAAGTTTAAATTATGACAAAAGCATAAAAGCGGAAAACAATCTAATAATTTGATTTAAAATAATAAACCAAAACAATCCAATATTGGTAAATGTTCTCCAAAATTATTACAATCCATAATCAACTTCGAAGCTCAAATAAATAATAAAATAAAATGCATGCTCCATAAACTTCTTGATTTAAGTTCAAAACTAAAATAAATAATAAAATAAAATGCATGCTCCATAAAGTTCTCCACAAAGTCATAACAGCCTACCTGCTAGATTATCTATGAGACCATTAAAATACTAGAAGTGAATAAAAACTGAGTGAAAAATAAAATGTATAATGAATATATTGTGCATTTTAAAGCTATTTGAAATGCAATAGGCCTATATACTTTTCTAATTATCTCAGAAATCTAGATTAGTTAATTTATCTACTAAACTAATATGTAAAATGTATGAAACTTGATCTTAAGTAGGCTACAAACTAATGATTTATATTTCATATAGGGCTATCCGCCAAAATATGCTTATAGTGACTTATGATGATAAATCTAACATGCGCATCAGATTAAAAACATTAAAAATATGAAAATTGATTATTTAATCAACCACATTAGAGTTCAAGAGAAAAAGATATAAATAAAATAAATTTGACTACTCAGCGTGGGCCACGTGGCACGCTAGCTTATTAGGCCTCCTTCTGTACAGACTTGCGGGCCACCATTGAGACTTCTGACTAGGCTCCAGTTTTCCTTCCCACTGCCAGAGACCACTCTATTGGGTTTGTAAGGTCCCACTCACTGGAATATTTGATGGTCATGATCCAGTGTCTATATGGCCCAACAAAATTTCTAGGCCTAGTCAAACAAGCCCAGTGCCAAAGGAAAGAGCATTTTGCAATTTATTCTTACTTAGACTTTTTTACAATTCCGTCTGCTGGGAGGAACTTTTTTCAAAACTATGAAAAAAGCAAGAAAATTTAGACGATTCATCTCCTTTTTCTCTGTTGGGTGCTGCAGTAGTATATGCACCCCCTAAACTTCCAGTTTCAAAATTTTAAAAACTAGAAAAATTATTTTAAGCTTATATTTTATTAATATAGGTCTAATTTGAGAAATAATAGTAAATATTTTTGGATTTAATAATCTTGAAAAAGATCTCATTCTTATACCTGCCATTTAACACAAAAAAATTATAAATCTATGCATCAAGACTCTATGCATAGAAAATTTAGAATTTCACAATTAAAATTCTCAAATTTCTAACTACAGTAAACTATAAATTTTTCATAGAAAATTAAATAAATTTCTATGAAACTTCTTAGGAACAAATAAAATGTATCTACCGACCTTGCTTGTCAAAACAAGAATCTCTTCTCTTTTTTTCCCTTTTTCTACACTTGTAAAATTTTTTTTTGTCTCACTTAAAGTCTCAAACCAAATCCTCTCTCTTTGCTTGTCTTTCTCTTTTATGTTATAACCCTACTAACATAGCTACTCTATGGGATATTAAGTATAATGCAAGAGACTTCCCTGTAACACATTATTTTTAGAACATAATATTACACATACCAGCCGATCCTACACTTGTTAATTCCCAAACGTCCCTTATTGTTTAAAAGTTTTATTTATAAAGAAACAAGCTTTATATATGCATCGCTGGGGTTATTGTGGTGGTTTCAGATCTCGAGTGCTGGTTTAATGGCCCGGGTGCACTTAGCTTCAGTGCATCAAGTTATAAAATTTTTTTATATAACTATTAATCAAAGTGTATTTAACTTGCATATTAAGTTTTACTATTTTTAGAGAATTGTAGGTTTTTTTGAATTTGTAAAATCAATGGATTTTTTATAATTTACAAATTATGAAAATGCTATTGATTTAAAAAATTCAAAAATATCTATAAATTTCAGAAAATGATAAAACTTGATACACATGTTAAATATACTTAAGTTAATGGTTGTATAAAAATTTTAAAAATAAGCTAAATACACCATGGTGTACCAAGGCTAAGTTCACTTGAGTGCATTTAAAAATATTTCTTAGATCTTAGCTGATAAATAAATAAATTATCTATTAATATATTAATCTTAATATCCCTCGCCCTGTGCACTCTCCTAAAATGTTCATTTATATAAATATATAATTTATATTAATTCAAGCACATGAGATAATGATATATTTTCATCATCCACGCGAAAATACTATTCACATCCAACCAAGGGGGTATACATTAACCCCACTCCTGGACGTACATAAAGGCTATCTACATGGACATCCTGATCTGCGAACATTACTATCAATTAGGGGTGCAACTTGGGTCGATTTGGTTTGGATAGTGGTCTACCTTACCCATACCTTATTTGTAAAAGGCATACCCTACCCTACTCATTTGTCAGTTCGGTTCCTAGTATACTCTACCCTACCTATTACCCATAGGGTGGGTTCCAGTTTTGGTTCCAAATCGGTTCCTTTAATACTCAAATACAATATTTTTCAAAAAATTTCTGTGTTATTTTAAATAATGTAAAATAATACTCATTTGTGTTTTAAAATCATATGTACGTATATTATTATTTATCTTATTATATAAAAATATGAAATATATACCATAATGACCAAATAATTAAAACTATTAACATATTATAATTATAAGTTACAAGCGTATTTATAAGAGTCTTTCGGAAGTCAATGATGTATATATAAATTCATTTAAATTTATACTTCACAAAGTACAAAATTCATTTAAACTTTAATTTATTAAAATATATGTGCACATAAGATGTTAAAGATAAAATATAATGCATACTAATAATATATATTATACATATATATAATTATGCACCTAATTAATTACTTATATGAGTACTTATGCGGGTCGGTTCTCGGTACCCAACGTATCTACCCACTTGTACCTTATTTGAGGCGGGTAATAATTTGTACCGTATCCATACCTATAGGTAATATTTTCTACCTTACCCTACCCAAATTAAAGTCGGGTTGGTGGGTACCCATGGGTATCCTACCCAAGTTGCACCCCTACTATTAATATATAAAATTTTATAATATACATCTCTAATTTGGACTCTTCTAAGTAACATTGAAATGATAAGAAATTTGAAAAATCAAAATAAAAATATTATTATGCATTTTGTTAATTTTTATTTTATAAAATAAATCTGAAAATTTATCAGATTTCACAATGATGATGTAAAGCCATCATACGTATAAGATATTTTTTGAAAAAAAAAATTTTGGTGGGAGGACTGAATGAACTTGTACGTTTCCCAGTGAAGACTCAAATCTTGTTGGTTGGCAGGATGTATTTGCTTTGGGGTACGAATGTAAGGACAGAAATTAACGGCTTTTTAGAACTGTATGATTGTCATGTAAAGTTGAAATAAATATAAAAGTCGAAAAAAAATTGACATAAAAAGAATGGTTGTTATGTATGATGATTTACCATTCCATTCCACACTTTTCAATTCTCGACCGTCCTCAGAAAATTTATGGAAGCTTCAGATAAGATAGGAGTGGGACAAAGAATTTTTTAGAAATGGTGTGATGTATATAAAATGATAAAAGGAAAAGTTCAACTAAATAAGATAATTGAAAGAAAAATAATTGACATTTAAGGATAAAGTTAGAAAAATAAGATTGTCGGGCTGTTAAATTATTTGTGAAATAATGTGTGCATTACAGTTTCCCATCCCACCCACAGGGTCTCATTAGCAAATAACCCCTTAATTTTTACTAAAAATATATCAGTGCTCTATATTTTGCAAATAGCTCGTACTGCGATATCTGTGATTATAGTCAACGAATAGATATTCGGAAATAATATTTGCATCATTTTAGGTTACGGATAGATTTTTGTAAGCAAGGCCCAGCAGAAGTTGTGATTTCTTGTTGTTTACTGCACCGGGATTAGCTGCGTGCTTTTTTTTTTTAAAAAAAAATCCGCACCCGTCCCACTTAAATAACTTAATTTAAATTTAAATTTTTTTTTAGACATATCTAGAATTTAAAAAATTTCGAAATCAGCAAAAATGAAAAAAATTCTAATGCGCAAACGATTGAGAATTTTCCTTTTTTAATTGTAAAAAAATTTTAAAAATCTAATCTAAACATCTCTAAAAACTTTTAAAAATTTGTATTTTTGTCAAAAAGCATATCACTCATCCTGAATACTGATCTTTGGCAGCAAGAAATCACAACTCCGAATTCAAAAATTGAAAATTAGTTATTTTCATTGAAATTAAGTGCCTGGATGATTCTTAGTATGGTTTAAATAAGTTTGGCAAAAAAAAGTCTTAACAATGTCTTAAACTTACTTGTTTCAGTTATTATCTTTTGTGATAATTTCTCTTATATCCATAACAATTGCACATAATTCTTAATATATTTACAATATTTCATAAATTTCTTTTATACCCGTAACATTTCACCATAAATTCCTCCGTACCCGCGCCGTTAAAACCACCGTTATCTATCTCATTGAAAAGACGATTTTGCCCTTTTTAATTTTTTAATTAAAATAAATTGACCTTAATATGACTTTCAAGTTATTTAATATTTTGTATTAATAGTTTACTACCGTCAATTGAGTCATGTTAAGGTTAAATTATCTCAAGTAAAAAATTTGAAATTGTCAAAATCATCTTTTCAATGGAGTAGATATGGTAGTTTCAATGGTGTGTACCATAAGAATTCAGGGTGAAATGTTATGAATATATAAGAATTATAGGTATATTAGGAACTATGTGCAATTGTTACGGGTTGAAGAGAAATTATATTCTCCTTTTAAGATCGACGGTTGCGATCATCTGCCTGATCGACGGAGTGTTCAAAGGTGAAATTAATGAAGCGCGTCCGCTCAATTGCAGGCGGAACTCCCGCTGAAAAAGTCTCCTCTTCTTATTTATGCGCACCGATTCGAATAGTCCTCGGACTGTTCCAAGGCTGCTTTGGTGTGACGAATACAGGGAAGATGGAGTTGTGAAGGTTTACGTGGCGTAATAAGAATCATGAACTGTTGTATTCAGACCGTCGTTGCACTGTTTTAATCCACTTCCGAGGAAAGGGACGCCGAGCACAAGCGTTGGCACTGCTGACATGTGACCGTCCGATAAATTAGGTAATAGTGTATAAATCAGTCGCTCTTCGACGGCATAAACAGTCCAAATCCGCGTTGAATCCCACAAATGATTAAAAATTGAGAATAAGAAAGTAAGGAACGTGCAATCTCATCATCACATGTTTCACTTGTCACTTGCGTCACTGTAAAATATCTTCCTCACTTTACGTAGACTTTCATGATTTCTTAGAGGATGTGTTCGGGGGGGGGGGGGAATAAAATTTGTTGATGAAAATTTTTCAAATTAGAAGTTGTCAAGTTGATAGAAAATAATATGATATGATAAAAAAGAATATGATGAAAACTTTTCAAAGTAAAGTGCATTTTAAAAGTAATAAAACTTTTGATAAATTTTTTTTTGAATAAAGATAAAATGATATGATATGATAGGATTAATGATGAGGAGTAAAAAGAATAAGAGTATGTTTGGTAATGAGTAAAAATTATCAAGTTAAAACTTTTCAATCTAAAACTTTTTACTTTTCACAACTATAATATTTTTTAATTATTTTTTCACATTTTTTATACAATTACCCTAATTTCCAATCATTTCTACACAATTACCCACACAATTAATCTATCTATTTAAACTTTATCCTATTTATCCCTCATCATTAAATTGCTTTCTGAAGATTTATAAAAAAAAATGTAGCAAAAAGCCTTCTAAATGTTACTAGGATATGGAATCCCAATGCCGGGTCAGTTTAAGAGATTTTTATGTAGATGCGAGTCTAATCCGACTAAGGGTGTTAATAGATCGAGTTGGACAGATTGGAGTTCAATCCTCATCCTAAGTTATGTAAAAATATCTCAACCTTAATCCGTTTATTAACTTATTTAAAAATCTCAAACCTAACCCATTTACAACCCATTTAATAAATAGGTTGGCAAGTTGTTAATCAGTTATATAATAAACGGCTTGAAGGGGTAGATTTTGGCAAACGATGATCTTGCGGGGAGAGGCAAGAGGGTTTTTTGGGAAGATAGAATGGAAATAATGCAGTAATAGGAAAATAGAATTAGGGCAACAATATTAAAATCAAAATTAGGTGGCGGGAGAAAGACTTAGCCGAAAAAATAACGAAGAGGTTTACATTTGTATATATAAAATTTTAATGCGTTAAATGAACTAAATAGGTTGAACATATTAAATGGGTTAGGCTGGTTGACGGATTATAAAATCTCAACCATAATCCATTTATTTAATTAAATGGTTGAACAGGTTAGCGGATCATAACACATTTATCCAAATTTAATCCTAACCCAAACTTATTCATAAACAGGTTGGATGAACAAGTTAACTGGTTGACCATTACCATTAATATCCCTAAATCCAACACTTACTCCTTGACGAGACCTAATAATCAATATGAATATGATTGAGACCTAATACTCAATCTGAAAATAAATTTTATGATTGTGGGGCTTCTGGGATTAGTAAATCACTGGGGGGACATGGAAAATGGAGATATGATCCAACGGTTATCTTGAAGGTGGTTATCCATTGCAAAATATTTTGAAGCAAAATCAGAAATATGCTTAGAATCTTTTAATATAATTATTCCAAAGTAGATTACCAGGTAGAAATACCAGCTTTATTAAATAACATTTTCAATTAAAAATTATAATTACTAAAAAATACGTTAAATGAAACATAATAGCACCAACGTTGTTGGACTAGATCCCGTGCACCCAGTGCGATACACTATTGTTTAATATTTTTAAATCTTTGTTAGAATTTATGTGGGCCGGTATTTTCATTTATATAATTTTTTATAACTTTTGATCATATTAATTCTTTAGATTTTTAAAAATTATAAAATAAATAATTTCTCATATGCATATTTTTAGCAAAATCCTGACACCCATCCATGATAGCATTTACTATAGTGCTTGTAATATTAATATTAGGATTATGTATACATTTAGAATTTTTGCAAATTTTGTAATTATATTTGGAAAAATAAAAAATAAAAAATGTAAAAATATATTATTAATGAATAATATTATTAATAATTAATTTTAAAGATAATTTATAAAAAAAATATGAATGTAATATATTTGAACCATATGCTGCTAAAATCACATAATATAGGAGGTTACTGGTTTAAATATGTTGATTATTCAGAAAGCCTATTTAACTCTATGCTTTGAAAGATCTCTTTTACTGACATGCTGCCAACTCAAATCTAAAATTTTTTTGGTGATATTATGCTTCGTATTATAAGAATTAATGAGAATAAAAAGTCCCATGAAAATTATGTATAGCTATATATTAATTTTTCATTTGTTCTTGTGTGTCGAAATAAGTAATGTTCAAGTGAAAAGAAGAGGGAATAAGCAGTGGAGTGGGAAATTTTTCTTCTTCAAACATATGTAATAGAAGTTGTTGAAGGTCTATCATGCAAATGGTTTATTTGGATCATGAAATCATTTTGTCGTATTGGTGAAGGGATAACTGGAGGGTCTCTCATACAACCTTGAAAGAGTATTTGTAGTGTAATCTTTTTTCCTTCTTTTTAATTTGAACTTGCAAAAGCATGCCTATTGATGTCATAAGCTCACAAGGTCCCAATTCATCCTAGCCTCGCTCAAAATCAAGTTTGGTTCTATGTATTCAAATCAAGTTTACTTCCATGTCTTTGAGTTGGGTAAAACCCGTCCAGATGGTAACTAATGTTACGATATTATGAGGGGAGAGTAAAGAGGAAACTAATATTTAAAAAGGGGTAAACTTTAAGTATATTTACTGTCGAGAAAAGGATGCTCTAAATAAAATATTACGATAAAAATAATACATCTAAAATAATTATAATACCCTCACTTTAAACTTGCAAGCTCCAACCTATACAACATTAGCACTACCCACAAGCATATCCCTCTTACCTTACTCAACTTTTCTCACAACACACACCAACTTTCAATACTCACTGCTCACTCTCACATTAAGCACTTACCACCACACTTCATGTTGCATTGCATGCAAAGTGGGTTGGCCTATTTATATATGTATTTCACTGCCCATGCATTAAAATAAATTTAGTCGACAACCATAAATTTTGAAAAATGCTCCAGCCATTAGCAGTAAATTAGGAAAAATATTTCCTACTAGTTGGTTATTTTTTAATGCATTTGGATATGGAAATTTCCAAATAGTCGATGCTAGTTCTTTTAATTTTTCCCTTTAGTACTAACTATCTTCTTAAGCTCCAATCTTGTAGTCATGCCAATTTGACTTCTAAAATTTTTTAACTTTGCTCTAGTTAGCCCTCTAATAAATATATTTACAACTTAATCTTCTGTATTAATGTGCTTCATCTTGATTTCTCTGCGCAGCATCTTCTCTCGTGTAAAGTCGTAAAGCACTTACATGTGCTTGGTTATTTCGTTGAATACTAGATTTTCTATTAAGCATATTGCAAATTCATTATCGCAATACATGAGCACTGAATAATCAGTAGGTTGGTGAAGATCCTTCGTAAGCTGCATTAACCACTTAGCTTCTTACACTATCGTAGTTGTTGTTCTGTACTCAACTTTAGTAGTTGATAAAGACACATTCGGCTGTTTCTTGCTACATCATGATACCGCTGCTGATCCAAGATCAAATATATATCTAATACTTGATCTCCTTGTATCATGGACTCCAGCATATCAGCATTGTAATATCTTGCTACCTCGCATATCCGTTATTCTTATACATGAGACCAAAATCAATAGATTCTTTTAAGTAACTTATAATGTGTTGAACTGCATCTAGATGCAGCTTCCTTAAATTCTCTATATAGTAACTTGCTATGCTGACAGCGAATGCCATATCTGACCGTGTAAGAGCTAGGTAGTTCAAACTACCCACTAGTTGGCGATACATCATTGAATCTACCAACTCTTGAACTTTTAAAAAGTGTAGCTTGGCATTGGGCTCTAGGGGTGTAGGGATAGAATTGTAGTCAAGTATCCCATACTTCTTTAGCAAATCTTGATCGTACCTTTGCTGACGTAAGAATAGTCCTTTTTTGTGCGAGCCCAAGAAAATGTTTTAACTCTCCAAGGTCTTTCATCAAAAAGCAAACGGAGAGATTGACATTGGTTTTGTTGATCTCCTTTTCGTCATCACTAGTGATGATTAGATCATCCACATACACTAGTATTATTTCTAGCTTTCCATTTTTAGTTTTCATAGATAAACGTGAGTTGGCTGGTGCAATAGAATAACCACTTTGTAATAAAAATTCAACTATCGTATCATACCATGCAATTAGCGCTTACTTTAGTCTATATAAGGCTTTTTTCAGTTTACAAACATACTGTGGCGCCCCGAATCGAGACGTCACTTCCTTACCTCAAGATCTATCGATTGGTAAATGTGAATCCGGATTATTGTCCTGATCACTCGGCGGGTTCTTAATTGGAATGCGTCCAAATTTTTATCATTTATTCATCTGTCATCATTCATAACTTGACATGACAATCATCACAAATTATGACATTTCACTTGTAATAAAATTCATCATTTTATTCATAGCATCTTTACATGTCTTTCTACAGTGATAGTTTCCTTGACTTAAGCAACACATTTTACATCCATACATCCATACATTCAGCCATTGAATCATATATAGAACTTAAAATTCTAATTAAGTTCACATACACATTAGCTTATCTTAGCACATGAAACTTATAATATCTTTCTATTTCTTCAATGGATGACTCTTGTTCCTTTGCCAGGTCTCCTCTTTCACCTGTCTATGGGTTTGAAAAATAAAAACGTGAGTGACAACTCAGTAAGCAAGCATTTTATCTTTAGGGCAAGGCTTCTTGAAAACCTTTTTCATAAACATCGGGAATACCTTGTTCCTGAGGACATGTATATATCCTAAAATACCATCGTGAAATCCTTTGTTTATGAAGACAATTCCATATCCTTGAATGTTTTCATAAAGCATTCATTCTTAAAATCATTTACAAGCCACACCTGGGCTTGTTTAGGCAAAACATACACATTTTACCTTTGACGATGAGTGCCCTTTAATCTTATATGAATATTTTTAATGTTTATAGCCATTACATGAAATCATTGGTTGCCAGTGGACGTTTTACGTCCAAAATAACATAAATCCTTAGGCAAAGGAGACATCTCATGTCTCAAAACATCATTAACATAAATCATCATAAAATCCTTTAGCCCAGAGACATTTTATGTCTCAAAACATCATTAACATAATTCATTATAAAATCCTTTAGCCAGGAAACATTTTATGTCTCAAAACAATTTTCATATAGCTTTCTTTGGCAATGGACATTTATATGTCCTAAAACACTTTTTATTTAAACACATTAACATTGAACATTCTCATGTCCATAAACCCTTATCATTTAGGCTCTTTAGAAATGGACATTCTTATATCCATAAACATTCTTCATTTAGGCTCTTTTAGAAATGAACATTCCTATGTCCATCTCAAGTTTCACATAAATCCTTTTTCATAATTCCCCGTCTTGGGGATTGTTTATAGCAAACGAGGTAAACAAAATACTTCATAATTGCATTTGCATAAAAATATTTTCTTTTATCCACGTTATTTACACTTTTGTGTAAAACACCTTGTCTTTTAGGGTAACTTATGCATATTAGCTCATAAAAATCCTTTTTAGGATAACATTTTTTATAGATGCTTTCATATCTCAATCTTTGGGCTTTTGAAAAGCAAAACATGTGCAAATGCATTTCTCCCCAACCAGTAGTGACACTTAGCAAGTGATCATGCTACATTTTAGAAGAGAATCCTTAACAACACACTAGCCCAGCGGCTGTTTATTTATTCTGCTCCCATATCAGGGAGGGCGCCGCTGACACTCCTGTCATCCCTTAGCAACTTAGCCTTATGTAGAGTGGGCCCCGGTCATCCCAACCGTGCTCTACAACCAGCCTATTCCTTGTACCAGTGCACCGTATATTATCCTGACAAACCGCAGTCCGTTTTGGTTTGAAGAACCACAGACCGCAGCCTATGTTCTTTTAAACTGGGATCACGGATCGCAACTTGCATTCATATGCACAAAAATCTTAGACCGAAGTCTATATTTAAGAATAATTTTCAAGAACACATCACAGACCGCAGTTCATGTCAACTTTTAAGCGAGCGTACCTACTTTAACAAGTTATTATTTGAAATTCAGTTTTAGGATGACCTTCCTTAAGTTCCTTTAGAAACATTTTAAGTAAAATATTTTGATAAATATTTGAAATGTTTGAGAAACAATACATCTTAAAATCCTTTTAATAAAAGAATTTCAAATCCTTTGGATTTCTATAAATAAATCATATTTTTCTCTAATATTTGCTTGGTTTCCATTTCAGGACCTTTTGTTTACAAAAGTTATGCAATTATGCTATCCCCTTGTCCATAACCTAAAAATTTAATAATTGTCCTCATATCAATCATTTTTACATAAAGGAAAATTGCACAGTCTTTTATATGCCATTAAGCAACCTGAAATCAAACCATTTTATGAAATCAATCATAGGAGGTTGGTCATCCATAAATCCCTTTTTAACATATCCGTATAAACATTTTTAACATAAATTTTCTTGTCTAAAGGAAATCAAAACTTTTCGAACATCATTTCAAAACATATGGACTATGTCCAAAACATCATTTACCATTTAATTATCTTGACCTAGCAAAACAAATCTTTTCCATCATTGTTTATCGCAAGTTATTGTAGAAATAACTCAAAATTCATTTACAAACAATATTTTGTGAAAAAGGGTAAAATTCCTTTTTTCTTATGAAATGCTATTAAAATAATATCATATAGAACTTGCTTTCTTAAAAGAAAATTCTTAAAATTATCTAATATGAAATCCTTAGAAAAATATTAGCATGGAGAACTTGATTACTCATAAGCAAAATTCTCAATTCCATTAACATAAAACATTCCCATCCTTGGCAATACTGAGGATAAATTATTTATCTTAAGATGTGTCGCTTGCTTCCCATGAACTAAACCTTAAAAATTTTCATTAAAGTCGTCATTTTTCAAAACTTATGGCTTTGCATTAAAGTCATCAGATTCAAAACTTGTGCTTGCCCATTCAATAAAATATAAACATAAATCTTTCAAACATAAACATAAACATTTCAATCATATCAATCTCGTAGAAAGAAAATGACATTTTAGAAAGTTCGCTTACTTACTTGAGATCGCAATAATCCCTTTCCTTCCATTCTTTTCCTTGTCTATATGCATAAACATGACATTGCATTTATACATACAAAGCTCATATGCTTACACATAACTTAGTTTTCCAACCCATATATTTTTCATTAACATATATCCTTCATCTATCATTTACTTATCCATTTTTCATATTTCTTTCATTAATGCTTACTTTAAGCACATGTTCATGAGTTTAAGCTTCACATACCAATTCGGAATTTTGAGATTAACAAAGATTATCAAAACAGCACCTTGTTTATAAGTTTCAACATATTTCCATCCATTTTGCGTTTTAGCAAACCACATTAACTCATTACCCCTTTTCATCATTCATATCTTGCACTTAAACCCTCTTAATGACACATATAATATGTGTTATGGAAAATTTTCCTAGAAAACAATATATTCATAAAATATATCATATTTTCATGCATTTTTACACAAAACAAAATTCTATATGCCATTTATCAACCTTGTTTATTTATTCCTTCTCATATGCCATTTGGCAACATATACATAAGATGTTTCATAAAATTTTCTAAGGCAGAGGTTTAATCCATATTTTAGTGGGTTAATTACCCTTAATTACCACTGCATTTATAGTTTTTTTATGGAATTTAAATCCACTTGCCATAGGTTTCCATAACAGCTAGTTTGGAACCCATTTTTCACCCGTTTAACGTGTCTTTTGACACATAACCTTAGGCAATTACATAAATCTGAAATTTCAGCATATAATATCACTTTTATTAATACATATTTAATTATTTAATACATATATAAATTTGGATCATTTCTACATAGGTTTCATATTTCTTTCTGATTTTTTTCATCAAACCATCTACATGCTGAAATCAGGCGTACTGAAATCTAAAACTTTAATTAATATCAAATCAAGTAGTTTTGATCTGAAATTTCTTTCAAAACTTAATAACTACATGAATTAACCTTCATAAAAATTTCAGCACTAAATATTGACATTATATATTTATTTTAGCATTTTTATCTTGCTGGACAGCAACATCAATTTTCAATCAGCCTTAATCACGTAAATTATTGGGTATATTTATACCCATAAAACCTAATTTTTAATTTTTTTGTGATAAAAAATATGTCTTATATATCCTGTAAAAATTTCATCCCAAAATTACTTATAGAAAAATTACTAAAAATCATTTTCTACAGCTAAACCTGTCACCCGTTTTACCCTGTTTAGGTGAATCTTCTCGGATTTTTAATTTGCAAAGTACTTATCCTTTTAAGCTAAAAATTGGATCATTCCTGAATCACCTCATAATTATTCTTCCCAAAACTTTTTATGCTAAAATAAATCCATTTACTGTTCCGTCCATAATTTAATTTATAACATCATATATCATTCAAAACTTCACTTTTCATCATCTAATTCATGGAATTTCTTTCATGCAAGCTAAAACCCATTCCATATTCATTCAAAAGCATGTTGAATCATCACTTTAAAGCATTTTTAAACATCCATTTCATATGTAGAACTTTGGATTTCAAGAACTCAAGATAACCAATTCCAAATAACGCATATACTTACTTGAACTTGAGGGGATTCAATCCAAAATTGAAAGGCTTCCTTTCCTCCACTTCTCTTTTCTTTCTTCCTCTTTTTCCCTTGATTTCCCTTGGTTTTCCTCTGCTTGGCACGTTCAAGTGGCTGAGAGTTAGAAAATTTTCTTTCTTGCTGAGTTAGAAAATTTGCTTTCTTGCTAAGTAAGAAAACCCCTTGGACATTCACACACTTTCTCTCTCTCATGTGAACGTGCATGCTTTTGAGAAGCTGGATTTTCTCCAGCTGTGGGCCCCACTTTGGAGCCATTTTCCACAACCAATTAATGCATACTTATCCCCTTAATGAGCTGGATAATTATTAGCCATATAAATTATTTTTTTTCACATTTTCTTAATTGCAAAAATCTGAATGCATCAAGACCGTCCAAATTGTCCAGCCCTTGCACATCACTTGCTGCCCATTTTCATCCTTTTTTTAAAATCCAAAAATGTGGGTAACTTATACACCTAATTACCCCTTAATTCATATATTAATTTGGTGTAAAAAAATTAATAAAAATCATTGCAGCAGCATCAAATATAGGATGTCATTTGCATACACAAGTTGTCTATTTTTCCACCTTTCATAGCAGCTGTAAATCATGAATTTGCTTGGATTTTTTCACATATTTAAATGCTTATTTATGTATCCCAACATGTCAACTGCATATATACATATTTCATAAAATAAAAAATTCAAAAAATATGGAGCAACCAGCCCATAAACGTGCTTGCCTTGGACACCTCACCTATGCTCACTTGAGCACTCATAACTTCATCAATTATGGACATTCATTGCTGGGATTTTATTTGGATATTTGCATTTTATATTAATGCATAAAATACCTTAGAAATGGCCTGCACTTGACACCTCAAATGTCATTAAATTCATGCACTCATACTTTGTACTCTAGCATTAAATGTAGAGTACTTTTGAGGTGCATTAGTCAACCATATACACCTTTTCTAATGCAGGAATTTTCCCCATATAATTGTCTTAATATAAACTTTCTAAAATGTGCATTTCATAATTTCATTCAACCGTTTCGAATTTCATCTCAATCCGATTTTCCTAGCTCCCGTTATAGCCGTTTAAAGTTAACGGTTGAAATTGAAATATGATCAATAAATCATAACACTAATTACATTAAGGATTTTTATAATCCAATAATCTCATAATATCAAGCCCATCATCATCAACTTTTCTTTCAAATTTCACTTGAATCCGCCGTACAGGCGTTGAGTTATGAATTTTCTAGTGTTTTCCAACATAATTCCATAATTTCCATTTTAATCTCCATTAATTAACTCATGAAAATTAAACTAAACATTAATGCCATATTAGCATGTTTTAATCCTCATTATGCTTCTTTAGTCACCTTGACTCATAATGGGCTCCAGCGATTAAATTTTTAATCACCTTTCTTAATTAAACCTTAATTGCAAAATATTATAAAATCCTAAAATCATCCAAAAATTCCATTTAATCATATATAAGTCACATGTACATGTTCAATGCACACATTGAATCTTACTTAAGTTAGGTTTTCACACATACTCTGCAAGAGCTTCACTCTCGAGCCCTTTAAGCTGCATCATATATATTTCTTGATCTTGTTTGCCATGGAGAAATGCATTTTTGACGTTCATTTGCTAGAACTTCCTTGACTTGCTGCCTGCGAGCACTAGTAATACATTAACCGTTGTGATCTTTGCCACTGGGCTAAATGTCTCATCATAATCTAACGCATATTTCTATGAAAATCCACATGTTACCAGCTGAGATTTTTATCTTTCAATCAATCTGTCATACCACATATTTAACTTATACACCCATTTACATGATATGGGTTGTACATCTCTTAGTTTTGACACAAGGTCCCATAACCCTTCTCTATCTTGGACTCTGTAATGCTTCATCGTATTTGGCGGGTTCCACCTCTTCGACTATTTCTAAGACTGCCACATTAGTATATTTTGGATTAGACTTCCGTTGTCTGCTACATCACTGTGGAAGAGGTCTTGCTTCTTCTCACTCATGTTGACTCGGTCTTTCTTCTTCAATACTCCCATGATACACCCATATTTGCCATGGGCTTTTTAACTTTTCTAGTGACTTGGGTCTAAACTCCTCTCTACTTTGTGAGAGTTTGTCCTCCTCAATCAACTCTTCTCTTAGTTGAGTTTGGCCTAGCTTGAGCTATTCCTACAATCTTTCTTTTAACTACTTCTTTATGTCATTGGATTCAGGTAATAAGACTACCTGTGACGACCACCAAGATGTCGCCTTATCGAAAATTACATTTTGTGAGACATAGCATCGGCCTGTGGTTGGATCACAGTATCTTCAACCTTTTCTTTGACTATTATAGCCAACAAATATGCAATGAATAACCTTTTTGTCGAACTTACTCCGAAGGTGGTCAAGAATAACTGTGTAGAAGATGCATCTAAACATAAGCAAGTGACTTACTATTAGTATGATGCTCCGCAACTTTTCGAAAGGAGAAATATACCCAAGTTTGGGTTGAGGAAGCCTGTTTATAACATGAACAATAGTCTTCATCATTTGGCCCAAAATTTGAGTGAAACATTCGTGGCATGCAGCATACTTCTGCATATCTCTGCCAAGTGTTGATTTTTTTCTACCACTTAATTTTGTTGTGGCGTATTTGGGCAAGTCAGGTAATGACATATCTTACACCTTTGTAGATACTTTGAGAATTCAGCTAAAATATACTCTCTTCTATTATTTGTGCGTAGGCACCGTATTTTTTGGCATACGTCAATCTCCACCTTTTGCTTGAATTCCTTAAATTTAACGAGTGCCTCAGATTTTTCTTTCATAAAATCAACCAAGGCATATCTTGAATAGTCATCGATGAAGGTTATCATATGCCAGTGCCACTAATAGAATACTGCTTCACTTGTCTAAATATATCTGAGTGGACCAACTTGAGAGGAGCCTTAGTCTGGAATTTTGATCTCTCATATGGTGTTGATGTGCCTTACCGAATTGACAACCTGCACATACCATGTCTTCTTAAACTTCTAGCTGGGTAATACCTATGAGCATAGACTTTTTCATCATTTGCTTCAACTTGTGATCTTGACATATCCATGTCGTGCATGTCACAGATTTTCTATTTCATTTCTCCTTGTCCTGTCTGCATATGCTATCTGTGCAAACATCACATAGACAGACTCAAGCCAATGGCCTTCCATAATCGGCTCATTTATTATTTTTAATTTTTGAAATACTTGCAAGTCATTTGGGCCAAATACCACATAGTTCCCAGATGTTGTGAGTCGTGAGATTAATAATAAATTTTTCTTCATATTTGGTACATGGAATATATTTTCCAATTGTACATTTTGTGGGCTAAACTGAGGAGTAATCATTGTTATACCAATATGGGTGACGGGCAATTTGGAGTTGTTTGCTGCCATAACTACTTGTCTTCCTTAGTACTCAAACGTACTAGTCAGCTTCTCATAATCTCCTGTCATGTGATTGAAACAACCAAAATCAACAATCCAATCATCATTATAGTTAATTAATTTTTCACTCACAGATATGAGAGCCAACTCCTCTTCTCTCTCGGGATACAGAAGGCCACTATTTCTAAAGGCTCTTCCACTACAAGAGATGCTTGAAAATCTCATTCTTCTTTATTATAAGTAGAGGTCACAACATTACTCGCTACTCACTTAAACTAGCAATCTCTGGTGAAGTGGCCTCTTTTGCCACAGTTGTGAATACTAGTCCTTTTGCCTTCGAGATCTCTTTTCTTCTTTGTTGCCACCTTGATGAGCTCCCCCTTGCTGAAAGCTCTGTCCTTGCTGCTTCCTTTCCCAACCTACCTCTTGCTTTCTTATGTTGCTCTCATTTGGTCTCACAACTCCTTAATCTCTTTTTTGGAATTCTTCCTTTTTACTAAAGAGAGCATTCTCCACTTCTTTTTTTGAAACTTTAGATATTTGCTTGTTTAAAGCTCTTTGATTGGCCAAAATATTTTCCAATTCGATTAAAGTTGGTTCTTTAGCCCATCCATAGGTAACAATGATAATCTTGTCATACTTTAGCTTTAAGCTATGAATGATAATTTTTCTCATCCGTGTTTCAGATATAAAATTTTCTAAGTCTAATTTTGAAATTCTCTACAAGAAAATTTAACTTTGGAGAAATATTCGCTTAATGTCATATTTTGTTGCGAGATGGACAATAACTCCTTTTTTAGCTGTTGGAGTTTTGCATCATTTTTCCTTGTATATAGTGCTATGTGGCTTGGCCCACTCCTCCTTGAGAGTTTGAGCATCATTGATCTTCTGCAACAACTCATCTTTAATGATTACTGCTAACACATACATAGTTTTGCCAGCTTTTATCTTCGATTTCTTTAATTCTTATCCATCTGTGGGTGGTGCAATACTATTGTCACCAATTATATCACATAGATCATGGTCAAGCAGATAAAACTACATATGCAAATACCAAGTATTATAATTATTATAATTTAGCTTCTCGATGGTGCTAACCAAAGTAGATAAATCTACCAATGTGACTTAGTATGCCTAACACTCTTCCAAGTAAGCTTTATCCCTAACTAATCGGATTCACAGTCAAAGATTGCGCACATGTAGAATCTTCTCGTACTCGTTTACCTGGCATAGCCTCCACAAACCACGGTCCTCGACTTTGGCTCTGATGCCACTTGTTGAGAAAAAAATGCTCTAAATAAAATATTACAACAAAAGTAATACACCCAAAATAATTATAACACTATCACTTTAAACTGGCAAGCTTCTACTTGTACAACACTAGTGCTACCCACAAGTATACCCCTCTCACCATACTCAACTTTTCTCACAACAGACACACCAACTCACAAGACTCACTGCTCACTATTGCATTAAGTAGTTCCACCATACTTCATGTTGCATCGCATGCAAAGTGGGCTAGCCTATTTATAGATGCAATTCACTGCCCATGCATTAAAATGAATTTAGTCGGCAACCATAAAATTTGAAAAATGCTCAGCCATCAGCCACAAATTCGGAAAAATCTTTCCTGCTTGTCAGTGATTTTTTTTATCGCATCTGAAATATTCAAAAATCCAAATAGGCAGTGCTCATTCTTTTACTTACAAGGTTTTACCTATTTTCATAATTTTGAATATTCCCAACATAGTTTTGCCTAAAATTCCATTTATATCTATGCTAATTTACGAAACGATGAATATGTCCAAGGCTTACTTGTGATCCTATGATTAAAGCTTTACATTCAAATGTGATACAATTCTATTATTGTAAAGGTATAATTGTACTCACGCATTTTTAATCGTTAACCATTTAGATCACACATCATCTCGAGAGATGATCTCTTACACTCGCACACAAATGGCCAGGCTTTTTGACCACCTCATCTCACCGTTGGTTCACAGCTCATAACATCTCAACCGTTCAATATTTAAAATTTCCACTGCGGAGTTGGCATACATTTATTGCATGAAAATTTTACCTATAGGCCCCTCTGCCTCTTGTTATATCTCATTCCATTCTCTCATCTTCTCTCTCGTCTTGTCCTCTTCTCCATCACTACAAGGAGCCATAGCTACTACATTCTGTGATTCCCTCCCCCTCGCACATGCCATTCTCTCTCCCTTTTGCCACTGCCTCTCGATTCATGGCCCTGTTCTCTCTCTTGCATGCGGCCGCACTAGTTATCCTCTCTTCGATCCCCTCTTCTTTCCTACCTGTGATCTTTTTCTTCTCCTTCGACAACAGTGGTGCTTCAGCTAGATGCATCAAAAAATTTCATTCTTTCTATAAGATTTCAGTTTCAAAGATAGGATTTTCGATTTATTTCGATGGGCTAATTACATAGGAGATAGATTTAGTGCCATCATTGGATGTTTGTTGTCATGCCCCTAGCTTGGTTTTATAGATGAAATTTTGTAATTTTTAAAACTGGAAAAAAACTATGGGAGATTGGTTCAAGATTGAAAAGAAATGCCTTGCCTCTCATCCACAGCCCTCTTTCTCTCTTGGTTGAAAAAAGGCCAATGGGGTTGCCAAAACTTGCATTTTTTCAAAAATTTAGTGATAAATGATGAGATCAAATTTTTAGGTCAATCGTCATGGTGGGGCCCATGATTACTTCAAATGGTGTGGTGAATTCTATTTGATTGGACATGCATGCAAGGTGTGGTTTGATCGAATGAAATTATTTGCAAGTGGGAGGCTGAAGGATGTGCTTGTGTAATCTTAGATCTAGTGAGATTATTTGCAGGCGGGAGGCTGAAGTATGGACTGAAGATCTAATCATTCAAACACTTGAGCTAGCCATGTTAATTGGCATTTTCCTCATTACAAGTGGGAGGCTGAAGGATGTGCTTATGTAATCCTGGATATCGATGAACTAGATCAGGTTAATGTTAGTGTTGTAAGGATAACAAATGAATCCCACCTTGTACAAACAAAGAAGTCTAAGGATAACAAATGTAGATTACAATTTCTACAAATTACAAATTTTTTAATCGTTGACTTCTATTGATTTATTGATAGTTTCATAGAAATAAGATACAATAGCCCTTTCAAAGCTCTAATGATGTAAAAAGCGCACTACTTAGCAGCACATGTTATGGTGAGAAATGCAGATTAGTGTTGAAACAAAAGTGTTTAGCAACGACTGGTTCAAAAATTTAGTTAGTTCAATAAAACCTCAATAAACTCTTTAGCTAACTAATGTTGCTTGTATTTTTATTTTTGATCAAATGCAAGAATGTTAGCATGCATTTTGTGCAAAATTTATGTCGTAGTTATGGATAGAAATGAAGACAAATGCATAAACAAATGTGTTCAGTGATGAATAGTTAGTAAATTTAGCCAGTTACATGGAATATGTAAAGTTACTTTCCATTTAATGGCTCACCTCATGAAATATGGTGTCTTTTTTATTGATTTTGGATTATCTTTGGTAAGCCTCTAAACACCTTTAACTTTGTGATGACTAGTGATATACAATTTCAATACTATTTTTTTGTAATCTAGGATAGTGGTTTGAAGGAACACTTGAAGAGGCTCAATGCACGGAAGCAAGAGATACTTCACAAACTTAGGGGCGCAATTGTCATGGGTGGAGAGTTTTCATTTGCTTGGTCCTTCGGTGGCTTTACCAACTCAGCTGGTATATATTATTGAAGCTTGGCATGGATCCAGTAGCAAAATTTTTAAAAATTGGTCCAACAGATGCAACAAATATCACAGTTTGTGAAATCAGTCTAAGTGTCCAACAAATGTAACAAATATTGTGTCATACTTGTATATGCTTGCTTGTAACTTGGGCTAGTGGTAATCTATTTTGAAATTTTGTTTCTATCAATAGAAGCATGTTGTAGTTAACTCCTTGAGACTTATTCATAACAGGTTATCTTCATACCAACCTAACTATTATTTTCAATGCTATTGCAATTCAATACAATCCAATTGCAATCCAACCAAAACATTTTAAACAACTTGGATTCAGAAGTGCAAAAAATGCAAATACATGACTAGATCCATTCATTCAATTCTAAAGACATATACATATTCAGTTTTTTTCCAAATAGCATTCCCAACGTATTTGATAAAAGTTTTCATTTGTGCTTATTAATGGCAAACATATAATATAAGCTATCCTTTAAGAGCATTTTCAACACAAATGCTCCAACTCTCTTACAATAACAACTATAAAAATACAAGAACTCAATACAATATGCTTGTATCTCTTGGAAAAGATGAACTCAATGTACTTGTATCACTTGGCTAAACAATGTGCTTGTATCTCTTATGAAAAATTAGATTCAATGTGGCTCGCTCAAGTATTTGAATGAGAAAAAATCTCTTGTATCTCTTGACAAGGCTGGCTCGAGTGTCTGTATGATTAGATCTTTAGTCCATTCTTCACCCTCCCACCTGCAAATAATCTCATTATATCAAACCACATTGTAAGCACAAATCTAATCAAACAGAATTTGCCATCCCATCTGAAGCAATCACTAGCCCCACCATGACCACTAGCCCAAAAATGATCTAATTCTCATAATTTATCATCAAAATTTTGAAACGAATGAAGGTTCCGGAGCATTTCTTTGTAAGTTTGAAATTATCTCCTGCGACTTTTTTTCCATTTTAAAAAAATACAAAACTTCATCTACAAAACCAAGCTAAGGGTATGACAACACACATCCAATGATGGCACTAAACCTGTTTCCTATAAAATTGGCTCATCGAAATAAACCCAAAATCCCATCTTTGAAACCGAAATCTTAAAAAAAAACATGGAATTTACCGATGTAGCTAGCTGAAGAACCATTATCATCGAGGGAGAAGAAAGACCACGAGTAGGAGAGGAGAGGGGACGGAAGAGAGGATGTCCTAGGGTAGTCACATGCAAGAGAGAAAGGGCAGTGAATCGAGAGGCAGTAGCAAAAAGGAGAGAGAATGGCATGCGGAAGGGAGAGGGAATCACAGCACTCAACTGCAACAGCTCCCGGCGATGATGGAGAAGAGGGCATGAGGATTGAGAGAACGGAATGCGATATGACTGGAGGGAGAGGGCTTAAACTTGAAAGCAGTTACAGGGTGTTGTTGGATAAATTTTTGTCAATTATTAGAGCGGCTTGAGTGTAAAATTCCCATGCAATAAATGTCTGTCAGCTTTACAGTGGGAATTTTAAATATTGAATGGCCGAGATTTTATGAGTCTTGAACTGACAGTGAGATGAGGTGGTCGAAAAGCCCAAGCATTTGCACCTGAGCGTAAGTGATCACCTCTCATAATCTCGGCCATTATATAATTAATTTTTTTATAAGTTCTGAAGGGGAGAATTATTTCTACATGCCGACAAGGCTTAACAGTTTTTGATTTTGCAATATAAGCCATAAAGGTCCTATAATGTAGCAACCCCAGAAACAATATTCATGTTGAGCTTGGGCCTGAAGATTATCTACAAGGATCTATCACATGTGGGCTTAAAACTCACTTGCATAAAATATGATAAAACTTTGGCAATTGCAATTAATAAATTGAATTAAACAACAACGGAATATCTGTTCAACCAAGCCATCACAAAATGTTATGTTATTACAATGTCATCATAGAAATTTTAATTAAACAGGATTTAGTTATGCTTTTACTTTAACTTGTGGGAATCACCCTAAGCGCCACCTGCTAGAGTATTTGTAGGACAATAATAACATATAAATGGAATGACCAAACTCAGTAACTAGAATAAATGAATCTTATGCATTTTATAGTCTCAAAATGCAAAATATCTTTATATGTTCCTCTCTTTAATTTAATATTTAGCTTACTAGATCCACCTACTAAACTTAATCTACACAATATTATGCACTGTCATCTTAGGTGCGCCTTAGATTGTGATCCGACCATAAATAACACATTTGGCCTACTTAACTCTATAATCTAAGGCTCAAATGGAAAATCAGAGCATTCCATTTAATTTAGAAGGTCCAAAAAATTGGAGTTCAGGGTCCCTTTTTGTGAAAGATCATGCATAGACGGCTCTTCGGAGCCAGCCGCTGGTACTGGCGTTGATGCGTGGGCCTAGTGTAGTGGGCTATTGTCCGGGCCTAGGTGCTAAGCCCATCTGCTATCTCTGGGCTGCTACTCCTTGGGTCTGTCTACTAGGCCAAGCCCAGTTCTACAATTGTCGGAGTTCGCCGTCGTCGACTCGTCTCTACTGGGCCTCACTAGCCCAACTCATCTTGGATCTACTGGGCTCTACCTGAGCCCGGTCTACTGTCACAAGCCATCCCAAGCGTTGAGCTTGCAGGCATGGCTTGTCAAGCCTGGGCACAAGCACAGGGTCCAGGCCGAAACAAGGAAATGGGTTGGAGCCTTTTTGCAATTCGTCTAAGCATGCCCTTTTGTAATTTCGACCTTTTCCGGGGGCCTGTCTACAAATTCACAAAAAGATAAAAAGAAAACCCAAATTTCCAGCATCTTCTTTTGGGCGTCTTTACATCTCGCGGTAGCCATGGCTGTCACATAACCTACATAATTTTCAGCCCCATAGTTTATTCTAAGCTTACAAATATGATTTTAATGGGTATAATTACATGAAT